>JASJET010000031.1:7140000-7302500 GCA_034092305.1 Diaprepes abbreviatus
ACGTAAACATTTAAAATCTGCAGGAGATAAACGAAAAATTCATACTCAAAGAATTGTATCAATTCGAAAAACTGTGAGTCATTACTATTAATGCTAATTGTTGTGGAAATGTCTGCTTTGGATTCCTTGGCCGATGGAGCGGCAGGCATCGTGCATGCAGTAAAAATAAAAAATAACTCAAATTCTGAAAATACAGGTGCTACATTGCAAGTTAATTCGAAAAGAAACGATTTATTTTTGAAATCATATCACAATGGTATGGGATTATTCAACAACAAGAAAAAAATAAAATACAGTCGTATCCCAATGAGCGCTAAAAACATAGATATACAAATCATGTATTAAATACGGGAAACCCCCATTTTCTCATTTTATAATAAGAGACTTATTGCTAAAACGGGGACGTGAAGAAATAGAGCAATAATTATTGATTCAGATTGCATACCGGGTGTAGCGACTCACTGGGTAGCATACCAAAGGAATAAATCGAAAGTAACTTACTATGATCGTTTCGGCGATTTATCTCCACTATTTAGAATTGATATATTTTTTACAAACCAGTCTTGAGGCAGCTCAGGAATTTTAGAACTTCAACAGGAAGTTGGGACAGTATGGTGTGGATATTTTGGTTTAAAGTTTCTCAATCAGATTGTTAAAAAAAATGAAAGTAAATAGAAAGGAGACCAACCAACAAGCAGAACGTGAGAGTTATGAAGATATGCAGTTTTCTTTGAAAGCATTCTCCCGATAAGGCATTCTATTGGGAACGACCGCAGAAGGGTTAAAAAATTTGTTTAAAGAAGTGATGATTGATTGCGTCCCTAACGAGATGGTTATGGTTTGGGATAAGTTCCAGGAACGTCTTAAAAATGATAATGATATATTAAGCACCAATCACTACACTAGAACAAGTTTAAATAGAGACAAAGCAGATGAGTCTGCAGTGAGGAGGCTTTTTTTGTTTCCATTGCAAAGAAAATGACGCAAATATACTTCGAGCTGCATAAATATCTTGAAGAGTTGAATGCGGGAAAAGTTTCGTTGTTTTAACTGCTGCAATCTACAATAAAAATAGCAAGGTGTGTGTGTGTTTATCATTAATCATGTCTTACATTCACGTTAACGGAACATTCCAGTATTTTAAGCTGAGACTTTTATCCACCAGTCTAAATGTATTCATTCATTTATTCAACTCAGGACAGTAACACACAATTTTATCTTCTTCTCCTTCTAAAGGTACCTATCTTCTTATGATTTTGGCGGCCACGTTGGCCCATCTTATCTTATTTACTGCATCTCGGAATAGGTCAGTTGATGTTAGGCCAGTCCATTTTCTACGATGGGCCAGCCAGGATTTACGCCTGCGCCCAGGGCCTCGTTTGCCCTCAATCTCGCCTTGTAATATCAGTTGCAGAAGTCTGTATTTATCATTACGCATAATGTGGCAAAAGTAAGCCAGTTTTCTGTTCTTTATGGTAGTAATAATTTTCTTTTCCTTTCTGAGCTTCTCGAGCATCGTAATGTTAGTTGTATGGTGTATGTATGAGACTCGTAACATGCGTAGGTAGCACCACATTTCGAATACCTCTAAGCGTTTGGCGGTAGTCTCGGTAAGACTCCAGGTTTCAACTCCATATAGGAGAACACTGAAGACGTAGCATCTGAGAATTCTTAAGCGTATACTGGTATTCTGAGAGAGGTTACAAAGTACTTTTTTAAGGCGAGTAAAAGCGCATCTGGCTTTTTCAATACGAATTCTTATTTCGTAACCGTGATCCCATGTATCACTGATATGGCAACCCTGATAGCATATTTTCTCCATTCTCTAATAGTGCATCGTTTACTGTAAATTGAGCTTTTTTATTTTTAATTAATTAATTTAATTTATTACTGACGATATAACCGACATTAGACTGTATTTGATTCCCACCGTGTTTTCATACGAACGATTGAACTTGGATTCTTCAAATAAATTATATGCTGCAGGATACTATAGCTACGAAAGTTTCCAGAACATCTACTATGGGTGTGAAATAAACAAGCTAATGATGGATTTGACAGCATACCTTGATAATTCGATAATAAATTTTTGTTATCGACTGCAGCCATTAACAGGAAGCTCCAGAGTCGACGTAAAATTTCGGTTCGAAATACGTAAAAACAAATTTTTCAAGGACATTAAAGTGTATTGGTTATCCACGAGTCTTATTTTAGTTATAATATATTGAATGGTTCTGACGTTTATTAAATAAGACTGGAAGTGGCATTGTTTAGTCGTCAATTAATAGATTACCGTTTGAGTTACATCTTCCCAGTTAAAATAATGACTATTTAAACCTTTACCTAAATTTTCCAGAGAGATTGACAAAAATTTAAAACTGTGAGTAAACCTAAACTTTATATATATTCTCTTTACTTTCCCGCATTTATTATCAAAATTATCATGGGCCTAAATACTTTTTGCAAAGGATATGAACTTTTCTTTACTCTGCCTCAAAACATCAATTTTATCCCCATATTTATAAAATTCTTTAATAATTAAATGACTGTCGTAACCGCTTAAGTTATAAAATATTTAATGTAATTTATAATTTAAATTGCAAATGGTGCAGCACCAAATCTTTTTGCATTAGTTATGTGACAATAATCTCTTATTTAAACCTCCTTTATTTCTTCAGGTGTTAACGATTTCATAGGCTTCATGTGTTATATGAAATCCTCAAATCACATTAAATACGATCCACAAAGTCTTGGGCTGCATTATCTCCCCGAAATAGCTCAAATTTCGAGATTGAGTCATCAAAAGAGCACCTAATTTGATAAACAAAAGAATATGATTAATGTTTAAAGTTTTTTACAGTGTAAGAATTTTGTAGGCTTAGTTGTACCGTTTCAATAGGTTTTAAAACAAATTCAAAGCCTCCGTACACAATAAAACGAACGCGCATTTGCTTTTCAATACCGTCAAATTTTAATATATAACTCTATCCAATTGTATCAATTTTTAAATCTACTGAGGATATTTGGTGTGAAAATGTGGTTAATTTTGATATAAAGTCAAAGTTGCTGATGTACTCAAATTAATGAAAAAACCCTCACAAAAATATAATTTATACTCTTGAGAACTAATTTGGCTCAAAACTAAGCATGACAAATCCTTAATCCATCAATAATGAATTTTAAGCAGGTTGTATGACAAAATTGTTCACTACCATATACTGATTCATTTCTCAAATTTTTTATGTGAACATTTTAGAGAAATGGGGGTAGGATGTCACCGGTGAAGACGCTGCTGCTGTCGGGAACAATGCTGATGTTAAAACTCACGCAAAGCAACATTCGTCCTGGTTTATTACATTGATAACAGCTCCTTTATTTTCAATGAAGTACGGAAATTTGATGTTCGATGAACCGCTCACATGAATATAATTGTTGATGTGGACTGTCAAGTATAAAATCCGTTCAAGAGCCCATCGTACAAAAAAAAAAAAAGAAAAAACTATACAAATCTGTTCAAAATTCTGGTTTTTTATATTTACATACTTGAATCTTTCTCCAGAAACTAAGTTGCCTGCGTTTTTATTAATTAGGTGAAAGACTGACAAACGGTATCCAAATCACTAGCTATAGTAATTATTTAATTGGCTGTGTTGAATGTTTTCTCATTAAATACTGTTTGTAATTTAAGAATGTATATATCAATAGCTGTCATGTTAATTTTTAAATTCTGATGCACCATTAATAAATTATTAATAAGTTCCACTACCTCCGATTTAATGCCTGCAAAAGAATTGACTAATCCGATCAATTGCAACTATATTTTTGAAAGCACATTCAACGAGTAGCACACCATGACATACGGGCAAATATAAATTATTTTTATGTTGTTGTGTTCATTGATGTGCTAACATAAGATTTGCTGTGACATTCACATTATATGTACAGCAATTAAATATGGTAGGCACTGATGCACACTCTTCAATACGAGTAATATTAATTCAAGTCAGGGGTACCTGATGGATGAAACTTCCCCTATACCATATATAAAAATAGGTGAAGTCACTCTAAATTCTGCCACGCAACTTCAAGGGCACACGTTCAAGGTAACCTAGAGCAAAGTCAAGGAAGGTCACAAACAACATTGAACACATAATCTTTCTCAATATAATGTTGAATATCAAGGTCAAAGCCAGGATCCTGGCGGCATGGCCAATGTCAACGCCACGGAATGGGGACTTGCGAAATGTTCTATACGCCTTGCTAATGCAAAAGAATTAATTCAATGTCGACTAAAACTTCTTGCAGGAATGTTTAATAAACCTAAGCTTAGGAAGTTCGCTCCCCGAAATAGAATAAAATGTAATACGAATTAGGAAACTATATGGAAATAAATTATGAAGGATATTCATATAAAGACTTTAAGAAGAAGTGAAATAGGGCCAATTTACGACCAAGTGACCAGTCAATATTACAGTTTCCGTCACAACAAAATTTACTTAAGTGGATCTAAAAAGATTTAAGGCAAGAAAACGCATGTTTCTATGCATACGATTTTTTACTATATTTTATCAAAACACTTTTATTCTTTTATTAACTTCTTCTAGAGAGATTAGTATATAGAAGTGTTTTCTTTCCTGTATTTGTCGGGTTTTTCTAGACATAAAATCAACAATTTTAAACCACTTATCAGCCAGACGAAAGGATCCTTTATCGTCGCCACTGCTTTTAGGCAGTTTTATTTGTAGTTCACCGAAGTTTTTTGCAGTTAATAGACATTCCAGTTTTAACCAAAGCAAATGTCATTACGTTTTACATTACATTCACTTTATGAAGTCGATATTTTGCATTAAAAATTTCGCCCGTTTGTCAAGCTGGAGGCATAATGTATAGATGGCTCCAGAGAAAAAGTCTTATGGAATCATGGCGAGTAAACTAGGTGGCCATAAGACCGGTTCGTCATCGGCATTTATTAGATATTTCCGCACTAAACTTTTAAAATGAGGAGGTGCGCCGTATTGCATTGACCATATGTGACTTTAACTTTGATTAGATAAATTGATTTTAATAAATTACCTAGATTCCATCTTGGTAAATAGTAAATAACTAGCACCATTAGGTCTTTGTTTCAGGATACACAGGCTTATGAAGGTATGACTGATAATTCCAGCTTATTCTTATTCTTTGTTGTGATTGGTTTTGAATATCAGCGTGCATATTTTCTCATTTCACGCAACATGGACTTGATCGGTGAGGAAAGTAAATTCAAAATTTTAATTTTGGATATACTCCTGTAAAAACGAGTTGGTGTATTAAGGTTTTACTGCATAATCATATGAGGAATGCATTTGGATATGGTGTAGGTGAAGAAGCTGTTCTTTCAGAATTTTATGTGCAACCAGCTTCATAATACTGCATTGTGCTGACAGCTTACTTATGGTATCTGAGGAATTATTAGTAATACCTAACAAAATTTTTTCCTCGCTACATGAGGGTCTCGTGCTCTTCTTTCTGCGACCACGTCGCTGCAAAAGGCTTCTTAAATGAAGAGTTTAAAAACAATTAATTTCCATTCCCTCTCTAATGCTAACTATTAAACTAGGTAAGATAAGAGTATTAGATAAAACCAGTCTAAATGTTATCATTTATATTTCCTTTTGACATTAAATTGAGGTGTCAAATGTCATAGGTGGAGTTAAGAGTAATATTAATTAAAACGTTTCAAAATGAGTATAAGATCGTTCGATATTTCATTTAAAAGTTATTTTAATTTTATATTTAAGGCCCTTTAGCTTATTAAAATGTGTGTGGAGTTTAACTGTTCTTGGCACTTAAAATAATTTTAAATGAAAATCTTAAAATAAATTCCAACCGTTATTAAAATTTAGAGAATTGGTTGAAGATTTCCAAATTTTATCGCTCATCATTTCGCAACCATTCAGTTAAAATTTTCAAAAAATCATGATTCAATTTTGCATTTACAATTTTATATTTGAGAATGCCTATGGCATATCGTTCAATTTTAAGTCAAAAGCTAAATAGATAATAATATCACTACTTGGATTTTACCGAATATCGCTATGTAGCTTAACTTTAAAGTTAGCATGGAAGATAAATTGACGTCTATACTACATCTCACACCGTTCTCAATTGTGTTCAGAATATATCTCAAAGTTATACCATAAAGTAATTTAAATGAAATTCGTAAAATTGTTTCTAAAAGATGAAAATATTGTAGAATACACTTAAGTTGGCAGGGAACGAAAGGGAGTGTTTCCGTAAAAGAAACAATACCTTATAAATTTGCTAGTTGAAGCCATAGATGTGTGAGAAAACATGGGTTTAAGGATATAATTCAATTATTTTGACTCGGATGCTTTGTTTTACAATTAACTTTTTGAATAAAACTGTAACTAACTTTTTAACTTTAACTTAAGGTACGTTTATATGATGAACTGTACTACACTACTGTGTGCAGAGTGAATAAGGTTTTTAAAACATGTTATATTCGAATTCAAGAGGAAATCATTCAGCAGTTTCTACATTCCCAGACTAGGCCGGGAGAGTTAGCTTCATATGAGGTGATTTTGAAATTTATTGTTAGTAAACTTTTTATTACGTAGAAACCTTCAGAATGATAACAGTAATTATGTAGTATCTTACGTCTTATTTTTATTTTTGGGGAAAATTTTTTATTTAACAATTAAGATGTGAAAAAACAGTTTTTTCAAGTTCTAGGAAAAGCTATTGTTTTTCAGTAAAAAAGTTTCAAACAAAAGTTGTGCGCATAAAAAATACCTACAAAAGGAGTTAAGTTCCATCCAAATGGGATAATTTGTATGTTAGTTATTGCAAAAAAACCTGCTAAAATGGCTGTTTTTTTTAATTGTTTATAAACAATAGAAAAATATATTGCATTATTTTTATTCTACAACCAAAAGAGCCTCTTGTTGCATACAACAAATATAGAATATTTCAAATAAAAATGTATAATAGTTTTTTGCACAGTGAATTTGTTTATAACTTTTTATGTTTTTTATTGTTTATTTTCAGCGATCTAGAGGTCGTACAGCGGTCTGCGGGTATGCAAATGAAAGTTTCAGACTTATACTAATAATAACAAAAAAGAACAAGATGAATTGTTGATCTTAAATTGTTGAAACAGATAAACAAAATTGCGGTTGGTTTTTTCGTTATAAACAAATAGAATAACTCTTCGACAATTGTTGATATCGAAATGCCGATAAGTGGACGCGATAGCTGAGATTTTGACGTACATTTTGAAAAAAAAAAATTGTGTTCAACCACTAGAAGCTGAGATGGAGTTTTTTTTTTTCAAAATATCACTACGTAGTTGTTTATTAATATTAAGGGATTATTTAAGTAGGAACTCATAGGGAGATGGTTAAACTATTGTATCAGTACTCTTCAACTCAATTAGTTCAAAATTGTTGATGTAGCAATAGTTTAAAGTTGCACCTACTCCGAGAGTCAGAAAATGAGTCGTGGAGGGGGGAGTTTTTTCAACCTGCGGCGCGCGGAAAAAAACGTGGCTCGGACGCTTCAAATTCGAACAATGGATGATATGTTTTTGTAGTCAAATTATTGTTAAACATAGCAATAAACAAATTGTTGCACTTTTATACAATTTATGCATAATTATAATTTTACTGCACTCACGTGCGAAAAAATTATTACAGTGGTCAACAGTATACTATTAATTATGAATATAAAAAATTTGATTGATTTTTAATGTACCATTAATATTAATTAAGATATAGCATGAAACAAATAGCAACATTTGTTGATAGCATTATTATTTTTCGAGATGCAGAATAAACTACCTACCTGACGATAATTATGTCAATGATGAGAATGACCATGATGAGGATAATTGTAATGATAATAATGAAACCGGTAAGGATTTCGAAAATGAGTGTTCATGGATGTCTAATAAACGGAGAATGGAATAAATATTTTGTATAGATTTAAACAAAAAATATGTATGGTAGCAAAAAAATTTGTATGTGAAAAATGATCGTCCAATAAAATAAACAAAAAAGTTAACATGTCTTTTTCTTTTATAACCAATAATTTGGCGGCAAATGACAGTCGCAATTTGTTTCATGCTATAACTCCATAAATATTAATGGTATATTCTGATTTTTAATATTCGAAATTAGTAGTATACTGTTGACTACTGTAACATTTTTTTCGCAATTTGAAAAGCACATACAACAATTTGTTGCTATATTTAACAATAATTTGATTACAAAAATATATCATCCATTGTTCATATCTAGTCGAGAAACAACAAATTAAAAAAAAAAAAGAATCTACGACCAATATTTGCCAATATAATTCAAAGTTTTCCGGCGAAACGAATATGAAGCATCAGAGTCAAGTTTTGTTCCGCGCGTCGCAGGCTGAAAGAATGCCCCCCCCACCCACTGTTCACTTTCTGACTCTTGTAGTAGGTGCAACTTTAAACTATTGCAACATCAACAATTCAGAAATAATTGAGTTGAAAACTGCAGCATACAATAGTTTAACCATCTCCCTATGAGTTCCTATTTACATAATCTCTTAATAATAAACAACGCAGCAGCGATTTTTTGAAAGAAAATTTCTATCTCAGCTTCTAGTGGTCGTACAGAATTTGTTTTTTTTTTTTCGAAATATGCTGCAAAATCTCATCTATCACGTCCACTTATCGGCATTTCGATATCAACAATTGTCGAAGAGTTATTCTATTTGTTTATAACGAAAAAATCAACCACAACTTTGTTTATCTGTTTCAACAATTTAAAATCATCAATTAATTTGGTTCTTTTTTGTTATTGTTAGTATAAGTCTCGAGCTTTCATTTGCGCATCCACAGATCACTGTACGATCTCTAGATCGCTGACATAAAATGTTATAAACAAATTCACTGTGCAAAAAACTATTAAATATTTTAACTTGAAATTTTGAATACTTGTTGTATGCAATAAGAGGCTCCTTTCGGTGAAGTATAAAGTTAATGCAATATTTTTTCAATTGTTTATTAACAATTGAAAAAACAGCCATTTTATCAAGTTTTTTTTGCAATAACTAACAAACAAATTATCCGATTTGGATGAGCTTTAGTTCATTTTGTAGGTATTTTTAATGCGCGCAACTTTTGTTTGAAACATTTTTACTGCAAAAAAATAGCTTTTCCTAGAACTAAAAAAAACTGTTTTTTCATATCTTAATTGTTAAATAAAAATTTTTCTCCAAAAAAGAAATAAGATACTACATAATTACTATTATCATTCTGAAGGCTGCTACGTAATAAAAAGTCCACTAAAAATAAATTTTTTGCTGGTGCTAATTCTGCTAGCCTAGACTTGTTTGCTGAAATTTTAATAAAGTAAGCATTTTTAATAAATACCTGCATCCATTAAATAAACGAATATTGTTGATATAAACATTCTAAGAATTGTTTACTGCGCTTTAGTCGCATTTTTACTTTTAAATAAGGGTATATTTTTGATAAAATATGTATATTTATCCAAACTCTCATGGTTTTTTGATTGCTTGTTCAATATTCTCTTGACATTCTTTGCAATATATTCAAATATATTATTATGTTTTTGATAATATAATTTTATACTTACCTTCCTTACATTCCTGTAGGACAAGCTTAAATATTTGGCCAAATTTTTTTAAATTTTAAACAAGCCAAAAAATAATATTTTAGCATGTTTTATTAGCTTAAAAATTCATTTAAAAATATGTAACATGATCTAACTCGTAGCTCAAATTGTGGGAAATAAACAAAAAATAATAAATAAAATGTATCACATTAATTGGTTTTACTTTATTAACACTCTTAGATACAAAAGATATACAAAATATTTGATAATGTCGACATGTTTTTAAGACATAAACTCTAAAATATTTTTACTTATGTGTTAAAAAAATAAAACATAACTAAACAATTCTATAGATATATGACTGGTACAAAACTTCACATACGTATATACGTTATTGAAAAAATGTTTTACTTTGAGAATGACAAAGCATTTTCTTAGAAACGTTTTTTGGATATAGGTTAAATCTTAATTTTTCAAGTTTTATGTGTTCTTAAGAGCATGTTCTCCGCAATTAACATTTATTAAGAATCATATTTCAATAAGAAACAGTTTCAATTCTCAATAGAAAGTAGGTACGGTTGATTTAAAATTGAAAAAGTCCACTTTTAATTTCTATAATTTGCTTTAATACTTTAATCTAAAATGTAAACACTACACGTGTATTAAATTGTTTTAATTTTTACTGAAAATTTGATAAATTTTTATTAGTTTTGCACATAAATTGGGTACGCAAACAAGAAGACACAACTAAAGTAGAAATCTTGTCGCAAAAGTGTTAGTTAACTGATGGCCTAATAGATGACTATTTCTCACATTACCAAAAGTGAAAGAAGCTTTGGATTTCATTTCTTCCCAAAATAAAATTAATTATTCATTATTATAACTAGACAACAACTAATACATTGAGAAGCTACTCTAGAGGAAATTTTTAGCTTTTACATAGTAGACTGAGGATTAATAGTACATCAGGAAAAAATCGAGAAACAACAACTCGAAAAAGTCACTTATTCATTTATTTTTAAACTACGAGATAGCTCTTTTCTTTTATTCCATTAAAGTTACGTCAACTAGAAATAGCGAGCTGAAAGAAAAGTTTTTTCTCCCTCGGGATGTGATCTTGGAATTGCCTTCGAGTGATTGCAGGCTTACTTGCTTGTTTATGAAATCAAGTTTTTAAAGGGTGGATCGGTTTTACGAAATTTTGCAGGATCACAATTTATTCATCTCATAGGTTTGATGCGTTGTTGTATTCGATGTTACACATATGCAGAGAACGTTATTATTACGACTTGTGACCAGAATGTTGATAGGCCCATAAAATAATTACCAGGGGGCATTCATTTTTCGTCTTACATAATTGAGTTGTAAACTGATCTTGTTTCCATAGTACTACCTTGGAAATTGAGGACAGAAGCGAATAAAGATTAAGAAATTACTAATGTCTTAATTATACTTTAGATGGTTACAGACTACAATAAAGTAAACCTATTGTAATTATTGTTGGGTAGTAGAGTTGGATGGAAGAGATGAAAAAATGTATTTAATGTTTGACCATACCATTTGGAATCATAAATGATATGAACTAATGGATTTTTTGTTAAATTCGTTTTCATAGAATTTTAATATATTGAGAAAATTATTAATTTTCCGCAGTTCAGTGTTCAGAAATAATCTGATCACAATGTGGGCAATGGAACAGAACTAACAAACTTTTTGTTTTGCCAATTAAGTATGTATGATACTTGTTACAAAACTTAGTTATGTTAAGAAGATAATATATAATAGCACCTGAATAACGTCTATCCAAACCATTGGAAAGGTAGATGAGGATCTATTGCCTGGCCTCCTCGATCTTCCGACATAACGCCGTTGGTACTCTCGATGGCGTGTTCCATCTGCATCTCCATATATGGTAATATTCTCGATGGCATGTTCCATCTGTATTTCCATATAAGGAGGTATTCTTTTACTTCTTCAGTCCGAAGAAGTGTTCTTCGGCAAAGACCAGACATGGTCTCTCCATATACGGTAATACTCTTGATGGCATGTTCCATCCGTATATCCATATAAGGAATATTCTCTTACTTCTTCAGTGTGAAGAAGTATTCATCAGCTGTCTACTAAATATGGGAAAATGTCTTCGGTAAAGAACAGAGGTGAAAGCTCCATATATGGTAATACTCTTGGTGGTATGTCCCATCTGTATTTCCATATAAGGAGGTATTCTTTTACTTCTTCGGTTGTCTGCTAAATATGGAAAAATGGCTTCGGCCAAGAAACGGACGTGGTCAAGTTCTTGAGCCGAAGAAATAGTAGTTGTTTGTTTGTTATATTTGGAAGATGCTTAAGAAACCATCCACATTTCTATAAATGGAAATATGTCTTCGCAGGTGAAGAGCGGACTTGACCAAGTTCTTTAGCCAAAGAGTTGTGAAGCGTATTTAAGGTTGCATTCACCATGAGTGTCAAAAATAAATATTTCTTTTACCTTGCGCATTCACCAATATTGGTATTTTGGTTGCCTAAGAAAGCCTAAGCCTTGACTATGACGTAAAAGCTAATAAGTTTTATAATTTTTTATAGCGTCCACCATAATATCAAGAAATCAGAAGCAGTATATATATATATATATATATATATATATATATATATATATATATATATATATATAAATATATATTTATTGATGTGAGCAGCCTTCGCCATAACGTAAAAAGTTGTTAAATGACGTAATTTGACTAATATCTGCTTTATATGAAAGTGTGCATTTAAAAAGGTTTATGTGTGCATTTATAAAGGTTTATCTTAGTCTGATTAAGATATTATTTCTAATATCGAAAAAAATTTTCAACTTTAAATTTTTTTAACGTTTTTTTATTTAAGTAAAATTATTCTGAATAATATAATACTATACTACAATAATAGTAGTTAGAATTTTAAAAACATACATTTTTGATTGTAAACCAATAAATTCTGTCATAATTTTACCATTGTTTTTATCTATAAACGTTATTAATTGGATAGTCTGACTGGATAGTCTGACGTATCGAATTTTTCAATATTTTGTTTAATATGTTCATAGATATCAGAAACAAAAAAATGATAAATTAACGAATCTATGTCAGTGTATAAAAGTTTTGCATTATCTCCAAAATTTGATTTTATATAATTATAATGAGAATCATAAATAAAAGTTTTTGATATAGCTAGCATGGAAAAGCCTGCATAGATTGGTTTATTAAAAGTTATATTTAATTTTGACATTTCTATTACGACCATATCTTTACCAAAAATTGTAAGGCTATGGAAATTTGGCTTAGAAATATAATAGTTAGCTCCGAACCAACCTGTTCATTTGGTTACTAATTTAACATCTTTATATTTGCGTATATTTTCCATAGCTTTACCATAATTTGCATTATTAATGAGTTTGTAGAAATTCTTATCATGTTCATTGTTACTTTTTTTTCGTAATTCAATGTTCAATTCGGTAAATTTTTTGAAATAAGGTGACTGTCTAAATTTAAATGTTTTATGAATTTTTTGTATTTTTAAACTTAGTGAAAGGGCTTGCTTCAGATTTTTATAATGTATAACATAATTGGTCTTATTGAAAAAAGTTGTTAACAATTTTGGAATTTTTGATTGAGACCCAGGTGGTATTAAATGTTCAGGACAAAGAGGTAAATCTTTATGTAAATTATGAAGATTATCTGGATATAAAAGATCAACTTCAAATATATATCCTATTGGACTGTCGTCGGAAATTTCTTAAATTTCAATATTTTCTTGATAAAAGTCTTCTACCCATTGAAATTCACCTTGTGGTAAAGGGATGCTCATTGCCGCACCATAAAGATTGTTTATATCAAAGTACATTAGATAAGAAGTAGGTTCGTTCCTATTATATTTCTCTCCCATATAGTGATTATTAGCCTTATCATATCTGTTTGAACATTGGGAAACTCCACCTCTAATACCTTTTTCTATAAAGACAACCATATCGACGTCTGTTAATAATTCAAGCTTTGTTTGGTCATTTTTAAAAATGCATCAAGGGCCAAAGAAGGAGTGGTCACTAAATGTAAACAATCTAGATCATAAGTAGACATACAAGTGGCTCTAAAATTTTCAAAAATGCCTGCAAGTAATAGAATATCACATTTTAGATAAAGTTCAAGATATTCTTGCAGGTTTTTAATTTTGAAAGTATTCCAAACTTTTTGGGCATGTGTATAGCCTTCATTAAAAATATTTGAAATATTTAAAGAACTATAAAAATGTTCTTTTTGTGGTAAATATTTAACTTGTAATTTTTTCCAGCTGTCTAAATATTCGTAAAGAAAAACCCCCTTACGTGATAATAATTAAAATTTTTCATTATCTTTATAAAAATATTGAGTAATTTTTTTATTATTATCAGAAAGGTAAGATGCTAATTTTTCAATGCTTGAAGGCATAAATTTAAAAGAATTGATAAATCTTAAACATATATTTGTGTTTTCTATATATTTTGAAAATGAAATATATTTTTTCTTGTTTACTAGAAGTAAAGTTATTTTACCCTTTATTTCTGTGCTAATTGCATTAATTATGAAATGACTATTGTATCCAGATAGATTATGAAATACAATAGGAATAATATGAGTGGTTGTATATATTAGGTTACAACTGTTATGGGCTGCTCCACGCTATTTACCGGTAAAATGGCAATGGTCATTAACTTTTAAACCATTTATTTGAAATTCACAAGAGCAAATATGGCAAAATTTTTCTGCATTGAATTGTGCTAACTCATTAATATTTAATTGTTTCATTGGAACAGAATTCAAAAATAGATTAGAAAGATTTTGTGCAATATTTTCAAGTTCTTTTACAAACCAACTTATATAGTTTTTACCAGTATAATGTACAAATTTTGATAAACGAATATTTTAAATAATATCCTATACTACAAGGAACATGTATTTGTACTTTTTTTGATTTGTTAGAAGGAGAGTTATCATTATGTTTTACAAGTAAGCATTCAATATCTGAATAGACCACAAATGGAACTTGTTCTTTGTTTTTAAAATTTTTAAATTGTAAAACATTGTCATTTTTTGTGGGTAGAGAAACTTTACATTTGTTCATAGTTTTACAAATTTGAGAATGTTAAATTAAATTTTCATTTGATTTAAAATTACTAAACAACGGTCACATAACCATGATCTATTGTGTATATTACCCATTTGTCTGTTTACGAAACGTGATAAATATTTTATAAGAGCAAAATGAAAATATCTTTTTAAGAAAATTTTATCTGTGTTGTCAGAATCAGATTGTTCATTTTCGCTATCACTCTCTTCATCAGCCGACCTGTAGTTGTCACAAGGGACCATTAATAAATTTATTTTCATTTCTTTTACTTAAACTGCTAGGAAATACATCTTTTTTGTCTATTGTATATACATTAATAGATATTCTATTCATTTGGTCGAATTTTTCAATATCTTTTAGGCTAATTGAAAAATTAATACCTTCATATCGTAAATTTTTGATTTGTCTAAAGTGTGGATAACTGCTATTTTGCTAGAATTTCTATGAGACGGGGCAGGATTAAAAAAAGCCGCTATACACCATAAAAAACAATATCGATCAGAATTTTGTAAATTTATAACAGCTTTAGTTTTTTTAACAAATTCAGGCATTTCAACGTAAGTTGATAGACCGGTATGAATGGGATTAGTTTTAAGTCAATTATTTCATATAAAGCGTATCCGCTGTCCCTTTCTTGAAATTCTTCCAATTTTTTCAAAATTTTATCTCTTAACATTTTCATTGTACCAAATTTTTAAATTTGTAGTATGGTAAATTACATTATTTGTAGTGGTAAATGTTTTTATATCGGTTTCAGGAGTTTGTGGTTTCACAAAATTTGCATAGAAAATTGCATTGACTTTTAACAAAGAATGTTTCAGTTCTTTGTTAATTTTCAAAGCAAAAATTCTATATGCTCTAGAAAAAAAAATTTTTGGATCATTAATTTGTAAATTTGATATAATACCTGTTTTTATTCGATTATTAAAACATGAATCCACATCTTGCCAAAACAAATAATTTGTTTTCCTTTTTGCTTTACCAAATTTAATTTTTTTATTATGTTTTCAATAATGTTGGTAATGTTTTAGGAGTGATAAACTAGCTTCTATACAAGAAAAGTTGTTCTTACAATCAACTTTATTTTTAATATCTCTATTTAAAATAATTATAGTTTTTGTTAAAATTTGAAGCCATTTTTTATGTTCCGATAAAGTTTTAATAAATTTACAAGCTTTTTCAAACTTTTTGCAGGCATCCTTCACCATGCAATCCAGGATTAAATTGGAGCTGTTAATTTTTTTTTATTTATAATTTTTTTATATGTGAAATTAGTTTTTGTTAATTATCTGAAAAAAAAATATTTATTTTATATTCCATAATTCAAAGACAGACTGAAATTTATTAGATCTATATAATTCACATTCGTCCCACAAACAAGTATCATGGAAACACTATGAACAATGAAAATGTTGGAAGGTGTGTTTAGAATAACAAAAGTAGAGCTTTTGTTATTCATAAACAGGAGGATTCAAAATTTGGACCATTTTAGGTAAAATTTCTTTTGAATAAGTGTTTTGTCAAAACATTCATGGCATAAAAGGGTCCTACATATAAATAATTTTTATTTTTTCCCAAATAACCAACTATATTCCAAATGATAGAAAATTTGTTGCAACTATTATATGTGGTAGAACGAAATTCACTTAAAAAATATTTGTTTAAAATTTTATCATGAAGAATAGAAGATAAATATGATTGTCCATTTTCCGAATGTGAAATATTTATTATTTTGTCAAAATTTAAATTATTATTCTCACTGATATAATTTAAAATTAAATAACTCCAATTTTTTTTTAAATTAATTTTACAATGAGCATTAAAACCAACAATTTTAGTATTACTCACTTTTTTTTGAGTCACATTCATCAGCATCATCGTCTTCTTCTTCTTCTTCTTTCTTTAGAATTTTGGAAACGGTGGCAGAGGATTTTGTGTTGCTGTTGCTGTTGTACGAATCGCCTGGTTGACGGTGTGAGATAGTTTGATTTTTATATGCAACTGTGCTTGTAGTTGAGCTGGAGCCAATGAAGAAGGAGGTGTTGTCGAATCTGTTGCAATATCTGCTAATATGTCCAATTTGGATTTTTTACTGCTGCCGCTGCTGCCAGCTCTTCCTGGATTATCTTCATTTTCTATTGATTCGTAATTTCGTTTCTTAGATGGAAGAGAATTATTATTATCAATAGTTTCACTAGTTATAATAATTTCTTGATTTTCTTCAATGTAGTTTATTTTTAAATTCGGCATACGAATTCTAACTGTTCCATTTCCATAAAGGAGAAGTTCATTTTTTGAAGTTGAAACTATTTTTTTAACGTTAAAAACTCTGAAGTTGAAACTTTTTTTTCGATATTAGAACTAATAATATCCTAATCAGACTAAAATAAACCTTTTTAAATGCACACTTTCATTTAGTTTTGGAATAAAATCTATTAAGTCATAATATGGTAGTTTGAACGTACAATGGTTAACAAAATTCTTTTTGAAAAGGTTTGTATTTTTGTATATTTTAATGTATAAATGTACACGTTTTCTTTGCAGTATATTTTATTAAATCTAAATTGGAAGAAAACCACTTAAAAGTATGTTCTTTTGGTATAAAAGTAATTAACGACAAAAAAAAGTTAAATATGCAATAGCCAACAAAATTATTTTAAAAATCCTAGTGTTTTGCATTGTTTAACATATATAACTGTATACTTTTTGTTTAGCGGTATATTTTGTTAGAGTAACTTAATATTCTTTAAGACATTCTTAATTGCATTGAGTGCATTTTAGAATAAGAATGCAATTATGTTCTTATTTGGTTTACTTAATAACTTATCTTTCATTGACTGTCATTAATTTCATTTTAGGTTTTGCAATAAAAAATGCAATTAAACTTTTTTTGGTTAGTTTAATGAGGTATATTCCATGTATGTTTTATGCTTATTTAATGGTTTATCAACCATATACGTTTCTATGATTTCATAATGGTTTATCGACCATATACGTTTCATTGCATATATAGACGTTTTAAATTTATACTGATAAACAAAACATCGTTAAATCTGTATACTTTTATTCTTGGTATAGTAAAGATAAGATATTAAATTCTGTTTGCTTTTATATTGAAAATATTATACTGATGTGTGACTACTCCATTTGGAATTGAAAGTGAAAAATAGGTGCATAGTTTTATGACTTGCATTTTAAAATGCACTTATATTTAGACTGGCAAATAAATTATAATCATATTTGTATTATAATCCATATCTACCTTTATTAATTCGTGAGGTTTGTTATAACACATTGGTCGCTATTGTATTTAAAAAAATAATAATTTAAACTATCAGGAAGCCAAGCAAAATATACAGAAAAAAAATTTTGATATTTGAAACAGTTCAGTTGTATTGTGATATTCGAGCTTTAACATAGAGAAAAAAAAAGTATGTCTAATATTCCATCAATACTTGTTCAGTCTACGGACAAATATAATTTTCCACCAGAGATGCTATTAGTGGTAATGAAAGAATTATTTGGGTAAGTAAAAAAAGATGTATTTTTTAATTGTTGATTTAATTTTTTTTAAACTTTAAAAATATATATTAATATTTTTTAATTTATGTACTTCATTTTTGATTTAAATTTTTAAAATTTTTAAAATAGGTATTAATATTTTTTGATTTATTAATAATACAATATATATTTTTAAACTATTTTTTTTATTTATAAATTATGAACTATACAACAGATTTTAAAACTATTTTTTTTATTTTTATTTTTAACTTATCAAGTATGCAACAAAGATTTTTAAATTATTTTTTTAGTTTTAATGTAAGAAGCTATTAATTTTTTTGATTAAGGTATTAAACAACAAAGATTTTAAAATTAATTTTATCCTTTTTTTCTTTTTTAGTTTTGGTGTAAAAAAAATCGAATTGAATGAAAACAGAGTTTTTATCTTTTTAAATTATACGCCAAAATTGGGAACACTTCCAAAAAAATTTGGCAACTTGCCAATACTATATATTAAGACGAAAATTGAAACGGATCACGATTTAAAACTATTCGAAAGGGCATATGAAAAATATACCTTTAATATACAAGAACAAGAATTAGAAGAAGAAGTTCTAATGATGGCTGAGGAACAAACCACATGTTTATTACCATCGACAAGTCAACCATTGACAAGTCAACCATTGTCTCAACTACTACAACAAAAGAAACAACAACCACTAGAAAAAAAAAAGAAAAATGCGAGTGCACCCTTTTAAAAGAATGGTCCTTCCAGGTCCAAATGAGGATGTCATCGATCTGGAGAATGAAACCAACGATGGATTCCACGAAAACCAGAGATCTGATGAGGAATTTCAAGAGAGTCAGGCATTTTAAATAATCCATACATAAAAAAGGTTTGTTAATAGTATTATTAATAATAAAAACACAGAAAAAGTCCTTTAGTATTTTTATTTAAAAAAAGAACATTTACTTTCAAAATAATTTAAATTATTCTTATAGGTATGTTTTACAAAATTTTAGTATTTTTATTTAAAGAAACATTTACTTTCATAACAGTTTAAATTATTCTTATAGGTACATTTTACAAAATTAAAAAAAAAGAAACATCTACTATCACAACAATTATTTTTTTCATAAAAAAGTTTTATTTAACACACTTTAAATTATTATTGTAGGTATATTTTACAATGAAACCTATTTATATTTAGCGTTTTTTCTTATTTAATTATTACAAAAAAATGAACCTCTACTATCATACCAATTTTTTAACAAAAGTACATTTTCTCTTGCGCAATTTAAATTATTATAAGTATGGTTTTTACAATGAAAGTTATTTATATTTTGAATTTTTCATTTTAATCGGTCTAAATTATAACAGTCTAAATCTAACAAATCGATAATTTCGTTACGAATAAATTTGTTTAAAAACATTTTCTTTTGTAAACCTTTAACGAAAACTTTTTCATTTTTATTTCGTATGACATTTTTTATAAAAAAAGAAATATGTTCATAGGGCATATAATCAAAACCATCCCACGGGAGTCCATGCATATAATTTGTTGTCCATTCGATGTGTTTGATAATAGTTTGGTTTAAATAATGAAGCGGTAATGGCATCTTAATGTGTCGATGAAACAATTTTCCATTTTTTAAATTTAATATTACAATTTCTTTACACATAAAATCAGTGTCTTTGTATTGAAAACCTTGAATATCCACAATATACATTTTTTTCGGTTTTTCTAGAATAACTTAACAGTACTAGTTAAAGGGATGTATTTAACTAGCCGATCGTGTAAAATTAAACAATAAGCAGTTGTATTTGCTGCTACAATTTTATTCGTCTCAAATTCTATACGAATATCAACAGCTCCTCCTTTAAGAATGTCTTCACTTTGTCTAAAACAATCAATAACCACTATTGGTGCAAAATTATGAAATCTTATTGGATAGATACAAGGTTCACTGTGATGTTTATAGTAGTAAGACTTTTAGAATTGTGAGAATATTTCATAAAGAATAGCATATTTATTATTATCGAAATCCAAATTTAAATTATCATATGGGAAAATCTCGGAATTTAGGCAAACTTTTAAATTTGTTAAATTATAATGATTGAAATGACTCATATTTTCGGAAATACTATTTTTGTTATTAGTCTGCATCGAAAACAGGATACACCTAGGTTTTTCTAGTTGGTTTGAGGTCTTAACTGCCCAGGTATGATTTTTCGAAAGTTGTAATTGTGGATATTCATGTAATTTCCAAGTTCTGAATGCAATATTCAAGTCTCTTTTGCTTTCAAATTGTTGAAGTAACCGTAACTTTTGATTATTGCTTACTATAACATACGGCATTTTCCAAAACACTTTATTTAACGTGACTTTATATTTTTCCTTTCTATCAGCTCCTTGTACTATTGCATTTAAATCTGAATGACTTCTTATTAGTATTAATTCTTGACGTAAATTTATGATTATTTTGTGAAAATCTTCAGCAAACCCCATTAGTATTTTTAATGGCATACAAATAGAAAAATTGCCTTTGCCATCTAGTAGAGGAGGATTTTGACTATCGTTCCATCCTGCATTTTGTATGATATCAGTTTCCATTTTTGTAAAAGAACAATAACCTTTTATAGTTGTAGCTATACCAGGATTTCGAACACGATCAATAACCACTCCTCCTAGTTCATATCGAATTTCGTCGAAAAGATGAGTAATTCCATTATTGATAAAATGTATATTATCACTAAAAGTGTTGTCTTCTTTCGTTAATTATCCTTCTATATATAAAAAAC
Organism: Diaprepes abbreviatus; assembly: GCA_034092305.1. NCBI lineage: Eukaryota > Metazoa > Arthropoda > Insecta > Coleoptera > Curculionidae > Diaprepes > Diaprepes abbreviatus. Next base: position 7,161,061 of record JASJET010000031.1, read on the forward strand.
TTTGACTAGGTAAAGTGTATAGATCTTGAGTTTGAATAGGTATTCGAATTTCATCGTTATAATTTAGAGTTGTAGACGAGTAAGGCTGATGAGTATGATATTGATAACTAATTATCGAGTAGTCATGTATTACATTTCCAGAAATTTTTAATACATTATAGCTCATTTTTTCTTCTCTTCCTCTTGTTCTCCTGTATATTTACTATATACACACTTAATGAAAAATAAAATTTTCCGTATATTTATGTTGATAACTAGCTTAAAATTAGACCAAAATTTTCGAAATTTTTTAATTTTTCTTCTTCTTGCTTCTCAGTTTGAATCCTAAGGAAATTAGCATCTTTTTATTCTCAGGTGTAAGTTCTGTCAGTTTCGATTTTTGAATGAACGCGTCTCTATAATGTGTCTGATTTTTATAGGCATTTAAATATTCCGCACCATTAATAGAAATGGGAAAATTGAAAGAATTATGACTATATAGAAATACCAATGTTAATATAGATTGCGTCTATTAGATTTTTTTTTAAATGTAAACGTACTGTTACTAATTCTTTTCGAAAATTGATTAAGTTTCCATCTTGATCTGCTATTTTAAGTAAAATTTCATCGATATAGCGCGTGCTTATTGGTAAGTATATAATATTTGAGGGTTTTTCAACGATTTTATATCCAGGTGGAACAGTAGGATAAAACATATGTATAATATGAACCTGTTGTTCGTTGTGGTAAGTATTGCTTACTAAATTACATTTTATACATTTAGCATTAACTTTAAATATATCTACAGAATTGTCTGGTATATGAACTTTAATTGGTTCGAGTTTTTTATTTGCGAATCCTAGTAAACTTCCAATGGAATTTTTCTTAGTAAAATCAATTTTTTTACTACATTTAATTGCACATTGCAAAGTATTACGATTTTCAACAATAAAAAGTTCAACGTTAGATTTCTCATCTTGTGATGGATAAAATAAACTTGAAGATTGTCTTTTTTCCACTACATGTTGCTGTTGTTGTTGCTGTTTCTTGTTCGACCCAATCTCTTCTGTTACTGCTGCAGTCTCTTGTTCTTGTTCTTGTTTTTTACTACTTAAATTTTCAAAATATTTGTCCAAGTAGTTATTTATATAAGCAATTTCATACGATCCCACAGGTAATTTAACTTTCTTATTATTATCGTAATAAAATATATTATTTGTACTGTCAACATTTGGAATTGAATTATAACTTTCAAAGTTTATAAGTCCGATTGAATATTCTTCATTTTCAATTAATAAAATAGTAGGATATATTTTTGCTGAAAGATTTGATTCCCTTCCCTATAAAGTAAACATATAAGACATAACTGTTGTTGTTATCGTGACAAAATGTTTTAAATAAATAAAACAAAATTTCGGTAACACTAAGTATTTATTCTTAATATAAAAAGGTAAAAGATATTACAATAATATAGGGTGACAAAAAAATTTAAACATACATGACCACAATTTATAGAATTGTACGATTGATATGGGGTATGATTATAAAATATGTGACAAAAACCATTAGAATTAAAGTATTTTTGGGTTTCTAAGGGAGGTTTTAAATTACCAAAACTGTCAAAATAGTAAATATTTTGTTTGTATTTTTTATATGCTGTCCAGTGTGTTCCTGGACCAGAATAATTGTCCAAATTTATAACACCACTTTCGAAATTTTTTCGAATTTTTTTGGTAGATGATCCTTCATAAAAACTTCTCGAAAATGTGGTATTTTTAGTTTTTCCGCATACATGTCTAATTCGAAATTATTAAGAGCATGCTTAAGTAAATTTATCGGAAGTTTTTTTTTGCCTTTTGGTAACACAAAGTCCAAAACCAGTTTTATACGGTTTTAAATATAATCCTTTTCCCATTGCTATGGCTTCCATGGATCTATTGTGACGTTGATTTTCTGCTAATTGTTGTTTCGCAGCCCTTGCATAATTTACAGCTTTTGCAATTCCTGCTGCTCCTCCACTCAATGCACCTAATGCACTGAGACCAGCAAATATTAGTATTAAAGGTAATATGCCACCTGTTTTTGGAACTTTAATAACCCTTGGTAATGATCGAATTGAAATATTATTTTGATTTACAGTTTTTCGAGCTATTTGAAGAGCACCATCAACACTTTTAGGTTTTTCTTTTGACATATTATGTTTAATTTTTTTAGTAATCAATTGAAAACTTGTCATTGATGTTTTTCTTAATATAAATTTTGTATTATTTTTTTTTCTTTAATTGGCGACGGCGACGACGACGACGACGATGTTGTCCTTGTGATTTATTTTTTTGATTTTTTTCTTTGTTTAATAGCGCGTTTTCTTCTCTTTTTTGGTGTTGATATTATTGCCATATTTTTTCTATATGTGACTAAGCTATTCCAACTTAACTTATAAACTAACTTATTTAAGCATTGTTACAATATATAAATATCATATTATTTTTTTTAAATGCTACCACTGCCGCTGCTGGTGTCTGACAAATATGAATTCAATTTTATTTTTTTACCATTTTCCATTTAATTATCAGTCCAATTTACGTTTAATTGCCTTATTGACTTGTGCTGGTTGTTGTTGTCGGGATAAATTTAATAAATCCTGTTTTATTTCATTTTCAACCATTTTTCTTTTTTTTTTATAAGTATTCATATTTTCATTTAATTCGAGTTTTTTCTTTTTCCCTGCAATGGAACCAGAAATAGAAGCTGCCGAATTTTACACTTTTTGTTTTATTTTCTTCTCATGGTAATTATCGATATGTTTGGCCTCTTGTTCTTTTTTTGAAATTTTCCTCTTTTTCTGTTGTTGTGAAACATTTTTCTTGCATTTTTGTTTTACTTTCCCATTTAGATTTGGCATTTTTTCCAGTAATGTTTCTATTCGTTTCAAATAATATTGCATAATTCCTATACTTTCATTCATTATTTTTACACTTTCTTTAATAGAAGCACTATTACTACTATTTGTGTGACACGTTTGGCCTATATCTGAAGACTGATTTTTATTTGAAACAGAATTTAATTTATCTAATATTGATTTCATTTTATTGCCCATGCCCAGTTTAATTTTACTATGCATATCTGCTGATAAGCCAGCTGCAGCAAGTTTCTCTTTCCATGAAACATCCGAAGAAGTAATTCGATTTAAAGCTTTTCTTAATAGAATTCCATCTGCTTGATGTCGATCAGGTAATTTTTTGTTCTCAGAACAGGCTATATCATGTTCTTTACATGTTTCATCTAATGGTTTTATTCCTTGACCACCACTTAATAAAAGTTTTTCCAACTTTATACCTTGTCCACAGTAATTATATCCTTGTAAATGTAATTCAAATTGTAATTTATTAATTAAAGAATTTATAAGACCATGTCCCTTAATTTCTTTTTCATTATCGTAATTTACGTAATACTTCATTTTTTTTGTCGTGATGCATCAACGAATAAAGACAAACTAATTATAAATTGGGTGATTTTAATCTTTTATAACTAGTTTTAAATATGTTCTTATACCATTAATATGAAGAAAATTGTTAAACAAAAAACAACATTAAAAGTTAACAATCATGATATAACTAAAAGCAACAAGATTTTAAACATAGTCAATTGTTTCCATCGACTATACGATGCATCATAACGGGTCCTTCAAATTGTGGAAAAACCAATGTAATGATTAGTTTACTGGAACATCCAAATGGACTAAAATTTGCAAATGTTTATCTATATTCAAAATCTCTATACCAACCTAAATATATTTATTTGGCGAAATTGTTAGAACCAATTAAGGGTATTGGTTATTATGCATTCAATAATAGTGAAATTATCATACCACCTTCTAAAGCAAGAAGTAATTCTAATTTTATCTTTGATGACGTTGCATGTAATAAACAAGATGTTATTCGGGAGTATTTTAGTATGGGACGTCATAATAATATTGATTGTTTCTTTCTTTGTCAAACATATGCAAAAATACCGAAACATCTGATAAGAGATAATGCCAATGTACTAATTCTATTCAAACAAGATGATTTAAATTTACGACACATATATACAGATCATATTGGTACAGATATGTCATTTGACAATTTTAAAGAAATATGTGCCTATTGTTGGAGAGAACCATTTGGGTTTTTTATCTATTTTCAAGGACAATACCATCAACCATGGACGCCTATCGATATTTTCTTGATAATTATATATGTTTAATTTTAAGCTAAAAATATTATTTAGCTTTTAAACATTGTCTGCTTAGGAACTCAACAGCAAAGAAACCAAAAAAATAGTTCATAAAAATGGATCAAAGAAAAAGAAGAAAAAATCCGAAAAACAAAAAACAACCCCACTATTAAACAAAAGCTAATTACCAAGAGAAAAGACATTAAAAATAAATTGAATTTATTAAAACATGGACAAATTGTACATGAAAATATATTTCAACCAATTACAAAACATCTTGAAAAAATCGAAAGCAAATTAGAACTATCATCTGCCTCTTCCTTATTTTTAAAAAATGGTAAGACCGATTTGATAATGAAAGAAGATGATTTTTTAGTGACAGTGGTAGTGAAAGTTATAGTGAAAATGAAGACAACTATAATGACGGTGACAACGACGACGACAATGAAGATGTGGACGATGCTAGTGAAACGGAGACCAAATTAATAAAATTTGAAACACCTCTTTCAACTTCCTCTGCTTTAAGTCCTAAAATGGTAAAAATGATGACTGATAAATTCAAATCTACAACGAAGAAAAGAAAACTTTCCACTCCTATAAAATGTCCGCATATGAAACGAAAATTGAGTTTTTCTTCAATTAAAAAAATAAACAAACCACAGCAAAAACAAAATGCTAGCGATGATCTACGAAAATCAATAATAAAGGGTGTCGAAGAAGAAATGTAAGAAGAAGAAACTCGAAAACAAAAAACCTACGAAGAACAACTAAATAAAACGATAAGTGAAAAATCCATGTCTGACTATTACGAACAATATCATAAATATGTTAAAAAATTTATTAGAGATCCTAACAGTAGCAATTCTGATGGAAAATTTCGCGCCAAATATGACAAAGACATTGAAAAGTTTTCGATAAGTAATAAACGAATCGATTTTAAAGGACCAAATTTAGTAATTGCTGGAAAAACTTATAAAGGTACCACTGGACTATATGGTTTACTTTTTAATCAAAATGTTCCAACTGTATATACAAAAGATGATGCAAAAAACTATGCAAATATTCTCTTTAAATCAAGTGCTATAAATAAACGTTTAATTCCAAATAATAATGTAAAATATAAAAAAATTATTGTACCTTTATTAGAAAATAAAATAGAATATATATATATATATATATATATATATATATATATATATATATATATATATATATATATATAATATATCTTTTTCAGTTTTGAATTTACATAAATTTTGCATTTAATTTCATAAAACTATATAGGGTTATTAAAGTTCAGCGTCTTCGTAGTGAATCAACGCTTTCTTAAGTGAAAATTATATTCCAAATTTATCCTCTTTTAATGGATTTCATAACCCTCCGACCTTTGCAAAGAATAAATAACGACACGATTAATTTTTTCATTACGCCAAGTGTCGAAAAAAATCCATATCGAAGTTATTGTGTTTCTTTCAACGAAAAACAAATATTTAAATTATAGGGTGCGTGCTGCTTGAAGGGGATTTATTTCAACACGCACGATATATTACTTGTGTAATTTATTTTTCAGGCTTGTATGTACTTTAGCTCGGAACTGATATAAAGTAAATTCTAAAAAGTTGGATTTTTCAATATTATATTAAAATGTTCGTTCAAAATTAAATTTTTTAGCCGTATTTTTTAGGTTTTATAATCTGAAAAGAAGGAACACTTACTTAATTTGTTATTTTAATATAAAATTGCAGATGTGATTCATTTGATCATAAATGTAGTACATAATGAATCCAGTAATTAATAATTTCTCAAAATTGTTTATGTTTGAGGATTGTTGTTTGTAGTTAAGGTAGAATTGAAGTTGAAATATAAGTTGACAGGATTTTTATTTTCTTTAAGGAACAAAACCTATGGGTATTAATGTGAAGATCGTCAAATTTTTTATTAAATATTAGTTTGTTAATTTTAAACTACTACCCTAAAAGTTAAAGCTTAATTATATGTAGCAGATTAAATACTGCGAGTTTAAGATTATTTCCTAGTAGTTTTTCTCATCTACTATAATTTCATTAAGCGGGTTATTTTATCAGGGCATAACCGACGATATTTAAAATATTTAAGAATATAAATATTATCAATATATGAGCACCTAACATAAAAATCATGTATCTATATATTTTCGTTAACTCCATACAATATTACACATAAATTTTGTTTTGATCGGAAATTGTAAAGAACTGATTCTTCGGATCTGTAATTTTAATTAATTAAGGTTTGTTATTCAACTGAATCCCTAAAACTCCAAACATTTAATCTGTAGTTCATTAATTCCTCCTGTTCGCCGTTCATGCAAGAAAAGTTTTGGCTTTTAAATAATTAATTAACTAAACTTTGCAGTGTCTTTGCACAATTGTGTTTTAATCGAAAACTGGAGTCAGGACAGCAACTAAGGAAGTATGAGTTTTTTGTACGATATAAAAAGCATCTAAGTCGAATCAATAATGCATTTAATGTCTCTGAAAAATTAAATCAAAGTTTAGTTAGACGATTCTTCTTATTTTCTATGAAGTACAGAGTAGTATAATATCCTAAGGGTGATGAAGGTGTGAGACATAAGCTTTGACGTGTGTGTGGAAATGAACCTGACATGTAGGTATACTTCTACGATTACGTAAATGATTTTCTCGAATATACTGATATCAGTCTATAGGATTGTAAATATATTGAAACATGGAAACACAAAAAAATTTCAGGATTTTTTCATAACTATCGTTATTATTTGTCAGGACACTTCGCATTTTAATACATTTTTTGTTATCTTATGTTTGAAATTTTGGTCTATCATATTTTATTCATAACAAATGTTATTAAGTATTAATTTATTATTGATTTATTTAGGTTACCAAATAGGAATTTAAATTCGATTAAATTCTAATTCCTAATAAATTTTGTGGTGCGATAGTAGACATGAGCATAAGAAAATTTTTGTGAATATATATATATATATATATATATATATATATATATATATATATATATATATATATATCCATTATCCCAAAAAAAGCCGTGATACTTAGTCTTGCCGATCGTGCAGTTGAATTAACCGATCCTGAGTTTTGATCAAATGCCATTAAAAAAGCAAAGGAAGCACTACTAAAAACAATTAACCAAACAACCCAATTGAGTCAATATTTAAAAAGAGAATAAATAGATTTTATAATAAAGGTAGTCATTTCATAAAAATAAACAAAAATAATACTCAAAAATATCTAACGCTTCCATACATTCCAAAACTTTCGCATAACATACAAAACATATTTAAAAAGAAGAATATTACTATATGTCACAAAGCTCATAATTTATTGTAAAATAATTTTTCCAAATAAAAACCAAAAATTCCAAATGACAAAAACAGTAATGTCGTACATGAAATTCCATGCAACAACTGTGATTCGGTATATATAGGGCAAACAAGCCAATATATAAAAAATAGAGTCAATGGACATAAATTTGATAAAAAAAAAACAAAACAGCCCTATCTAACCACATGACGGAAACATATCAGAAATCTAACTTTGAAAAAAACAAAATTTTAAGAACCGAAAAAATCATAATAAAAAACAAGAATTTTATGAGATGATAGAAATCCAAAAAAATAAAAACGCTGTAAACGCAAAAACTGGCACGAAAAAATTAAGTAAAATATATAATAATGTATTTAAATGAAGCTATCCACATGTTTTAGCAAACAGCAACTTTTTTGTCACCGTTAAGTATATTATCCTTATCTATTAATGTGAGAAGCAAAAACACTATTGAAAAAAAATAACTTTCCGGCAGACAAGTTCAGTATGATTTATAGTTTTAAAGTGTTTTGTTCTGTCTCCATTTTGTTTTGTTTTATTTTGATGTGAGAGTTTAAATTAAGGTAGGATTAATTTTTAATTAATGTCTATAATAGTAGGGTGTTCAAATGTAATATTTTCTTGCAATAATTTGAATATACAATGATTGAAAAAGACTAGGGAAGTTCCAGCCGAAACGTTACATTGACGTGTGAATATATGTTCCCAACTAAAAAAACTTTGTTGTATTTTAATTATAAAAAAAAGGACTGAAAACCCCAAGAAAACCCTCCAAATAAATATATATATATATATATATATATATATAATTTATAAATAAAAACGTTAAAAATAATACAAATTCAACATTCATCGGCTGATGTTTCAGTACCATCCTCACACTGGAATTCCAAATGATTATCACTCTTACTACTAATACCAAAGTTATCAATCACATTTTCATTAACTGGACCACGCTTATTTATCAAAATATTTTTTACAGGTACAGGAACTATTCACCCTCGAACCATTGAAAATCATACGTGTTTTCATTACATACCCAACAGTAGTTCTCAGCACAAAAGCATGTGCGTTTTTTCGTATAGTAATAATATTACATCATCTTAATAAACATGGCTTTACTTCTAACCAATATGGTGATAAATTAGAAACACCAAAGTTAAAAAAAAATTCAATGTTTCATTAATATTTTTAACTTCAAAATTACGGAACAAAAATTTATATCGCGTGCTATCAACTGGGAATAAATTATATTTTGGTGTAAAATTACACCGTATCAATGACAGATATATGAGTAATTCCTGCTAATTTTTAAAATTGGACCTCCGAAAAACTTAAAAAAAAAAAAATAATGGGTGGCACACTGTCAGAAGTCAGTCTTTCTTTAAGTAAATGTGTATCGTTGATCGAAAAAATTGCCGTTTCTCGTTCTATTATCAAGTCTTTTCGGAAAACTATTTTTTGTCATAGGCAAATGAATTATTCTTTGTTGTATTATACAGGTTTGCAAAAAAAAAGTTTACACCAACAAAAAGGATTTATGTAATGCCAAGTATTTCTTCAAACTGAAATCAAATTTGTCATAATTACAAGTACACCCCCAAAATCATTCCCTATAGTCTAAAAAACCTCAAAAGTCTGAACATAAGATTGAGCTTTTAGGATTGTTGTTCCATCTTAGAGTCGAATTGATGGAAATTTGAAGGCATGTATGAAATAATTAAGTACAAACTAATATACAATAGATTTATAATAAACCTTCAAAATAGGGTGACAACTAGCCTCAATCAACAAAAAGCTTACGTAACTAATTAAAAAATCTCGAAACACAATTCTTTTTTTTTAAATCTACAAGGAACAACATTTTAGATAAATAAGTAGTAAAAAACTGCCATAAAAAAATTAAGAAACAGAACAAAAACAATTCACAGTTTCTAATTTATGGTGGTAGCTTTCAACTCCAAACTACATTTTGACAGTATAAGATCTATCTGCATCTCGGAATTTTCATTGTTGCTGAACATTATTCAATAGGTCCTTAAAATAGGTGGCAATGATGTTGATAATAAAATAAGAAACCACCACTTCTTTAAACACGTATATAAATGTTTGAAAAAAAGTTCATTAATATTTGCTATTTTATTCAGTCTTTTTTACAAGCGATTTTTCTTTGTTTTTAATACAGGACGATCATAATTACAGAGAACGTATTTGGATATCGTTAGTTTGTATAGTTATTGGTCAAACCATATTAAATATTGTTCAGCTTGCTCGTAGGGGTTTTCAGATGATAATTGATAAAATAATGAAATCAAGAGTTTACAGTATTGTACATTAGATAAAATTAATTTTTCATAATTTCTATCTTAAAAAATGTGTTTGAGAAAACGAGTTACGTTAATTATTGCTAGTTTCATCAAGCACAGAATTTTTCAATAAGTAGTCACACTGTTCCAGTTTAGCTAGATTTATTTGTTATTTTAAGCATTTCACATTATATAAATGAATTCATAATAGCAAATCAGTTATTTGCACGAGCTATATGAGTTATTTAAAAAAAATAAATTTAATGAAATCGAGTATCCATCGAATATCCTTATGAAATGTTCAAAAAATTAAAGGTCCACGTCTATATACAAAATTTTTCGTAAATACAGAGTAAAATGAAGGCATCATATGAGTTTCAAACCCCTAGAATTACCGTCTTTCAGTTTATGAGGTAAAAGAATTATTTTCGGTATGCAGTACCCATTGCGGTAGTGTGAAAAATCGGCATCTAACGTCACTGTATTCAAAGGACTCATCTTAAAATCGCTTCATGAAAAAGTTGTGAACCTTTTGAACCGTAACTAAGATTCTGGTACTTTTTCACAAGTGTGCTATTTAAATTGGCTTAGCAATGAATCAATACCTTGAATTTTAAAAATCAGTGGGAATTATTCAAATTTCTCTTAGGTTTTGAAAACAATATTTGTATCTTTTCTACCACAACCAATATTGAAAAAGCTGTAAGATATTCATTTAATATTATTAGTATTTTAAATAGACGTAATTTTCCATTTCTGTAAAATGAGGGATTACAGTCACATCATAGTGCAGGGAACCCTGGAATGGCTTTTGTTAATCTTTCTCCAACAGTTTCATGCATTTTACGAATGTCGATGGTTTTTTTTTACTCGAAGCATCATATTCCATCCAAACATTAGAATAACTTTTCATATTTGTCAGATCGTTTAATAAAATAATCACTACATCAGTATCAGAAAGTTTAATTAAAAACTTCGATACATTGATAATATTACAAGAGTGGTAATCTATTTTCGTATCGGCTGCTTCATAACCTGGACATAAAAAGATATCATTTATTGTTCGAACTATTGATTCATTGTTATCAACTTTATAAGAGTAGCAATAATTATAGTTGAGTAAAAAAACTTTATTTCTAATGAAAGATACAAGCTCCATTTTAGTCCAATCATAAATTATGAATTTAACAAAAGCTTCTTTAAAGGTTTTATTTCTCAATTCCTTAATAAAATCAAATGGGAAAGTTTGATTAGCTCCTGATATATAAAAAAGTCTATAGTCCTTAAACCTTCTTCTCATATTAAATATAAATGAATTGCAGATGTTTACGTACCTGTAATTATTTGTAATAATTTTTCTGATATTTTACTAAAAGTTTTTGGAAATTCTTTATGGTATTGCATAATATAAAAATCATCGATTACAACAATATTGTCGGCCTTCGAAAATCTCCGGTTTCCTCGTTCTCTCCATTTCTCCTTGGCAACCTGCTTTACACACACCTCGCAACTGGCTATATGAATATGCTTTAAAGGACATGTTTATCTATTTTAGTTAAATGTGGACTTCGTACCGTCGATCCACATATAATGAATGAAATATTTGAAAGTATTTCTTAAAACAGAGTGTTTATGTTATTGGTCTCTTCGGAATTAGCCAATAAAATAAAATTTTCAAAGAAGAAAAATATACAGAAAAATTTTCTATTAAAAATTATAAATATTTTAAATATCTCAGATATAATTATACATTAGAGCATCATCTACGAATTACTACAATGTATTCAATTTAATCATTTTAAACACAAAGATAAAGAACATGAAACTATTGGATAAAACATTGATATGCGACGCGATAGCGACCCTTACACGATACGCTTATGTTAACTTTCTTTATCAGCACACCAGCATTGGTGTCTGTAATTTTTTATACACTTTACTTGATTCATATATCAAAACTAGGCAAAGTTACAGACAGGTAGCTGATCATATATTTTCCATAAAATTTTCACCTATTTTCCGGTTGGTCTTCATTAGCTTCTACACAACTATCTGGAACTTGGACATCGATTTCTATGAGTTATAACCCATGTTTGTATACATTGTCATATTGTAGGTTATTACATTTTTTTAGGGATTAATTTTCCACTTTGCACCCCAATCCTCGCTCCCTGATCGGTGTCCGGGAGCTTAGTTTCTCTTTTAGTTATACCATTCCGTCACTTTTCACAGAAAATTATTAGAGAAACTTATCATACGCTAAAAAGTTCACTAGCTCTTAGATTATTACACTATCTCTCGAGAAAATAAAAAAGTATCTTTTTTATTAGTGATTTCGGTGTAGAAAAATCTAAGTTTTGGATTGAAAATATTTAAAAAAATATTTACAATTATTAGCTTTCAGAAAATACAAAACAAATTTTCTTTTTGAATTTTCATCATGAAAATTGGAAAATTTTGGAAAATGCATTATACCACTGGAAAGCAGAGGTGAAAGTTATGAAAATAATGTATGCCAAAATTTTTTTTTGGTTATGTGACTTTTTTATTGAGGTGAAAAGTGAATTATATGCTACTAATATATACAATTTTTAGCATTTCAGGTGCCTTAAAATAGAAAAATAGAAGTATTTAAATAAAAATATATAAAAAGTGTATCAAAAATTGTTATAACAATAAATAGGGGAAGACGGGAAAATATCAATGCTTTACTTAACATCTTTTTTTTGTAATTCCGATTCATTTCATAAATTATTTTACATGCACAGTGGAATATTCTAGTATAATTGCAATTTAGATTTCTATTTCAAGCGGCCCAAACATAGGTTCTTAGTAATTTATCTTTTGAGAGCCTAGAAGAATTTTACATTTAAAAATAGTGAAATTTTCTTTCTATATCAAGAAATTCAAGCTTTTTCATTTAGGTATAAAATTTGAATAAAAAATTATTGTATTCTTGGGAACCTCACAGATCAACTGAAATTTATACATAAATCGCTTTATTCCAAATCATTTATTCTGAGATTGTAATTCTTAACAATATTTTAAGAAGTATGGGCAGAGTGGTGTACATATATCTAAAACAAATTTGGGAATATTGAAAATATATGAATTTTTTAGATTATGATTGAATTAATAAAATCACTTTATTTTTATTAACTTTTGCTACACTTCAATTTAAAAATTTTATACATTATTTTGATTTTTATGAAAAAACAAAATATTTTTTACCAAATTAGATACTGCCTGTCTATAAAAATTTCTTAATGAAAATTTACTGAAAAATATTTTGATGACGGACTTTATTAACGATTGGTACATTTATAGGTTTTAAGCCTAAAAACAATGCCAAATTTAAGTCTATCCAGGTATTAAAATAATATATTATTGAGAAAACTATTTACCATAATAATATAAAAAATATTTATTGGAAAAAGTATCCATGCGCTAGTTTATGCAGGGGGAGAAGGGGTACGTTGGTACTCGGGGCATATAGTTGTTAAGTCCAAACAAAACACAGTCACAAATCATTCACCCATATATAAGTAGGTGTCGATAGAACCAATATATATATATATATATATATATATATATATATATATATATATATATATATATATATATATATATATATCGCGCTTGCCAAAAACAAAGTTACTTTGAAAAACGGAGTCGAACTAACATCGGTGAAGCTGCTGATAAGTACAATTTCAAAACTGTTACTTTACCATACAGGATCGAAAATAAGAAGAAAACAAAAAAAACGAGATGGTAATTATACCTTTCAGGAAGTATTTACAGTGGAACAAGAGAAGCTCTTAAAGTAAGAAACAAGAACGAACAAAGAATAAGTAACACTCCACCTTATACAAAAATGACAGATGATACAAATAACTATAAATCTCAACATATGGCTTTAACCTCAAGAGCTTCTTAGGTAAGTATGCATAACCCCCAAAGCTGTATTCTTGGATTCTATCCAAAAATTACCCAAAAAAACAAGGCAAAAAAAACATGGGTTGTTTTTGTTTTGTTGTCAAGAATCTATATAGATACTTCAGAAAAGGAAGGCTAAAAATGCAAATAGAACAAATTTTAAAAAATAAGAAAGAAAACATGCAACAGAACTGGCGAGGGCTCTTAATTTGTTAAGCATAGTCGCAAATCTAATCAAAAGACTTCCTAGGCAATCATTATGGAATCTTCGAACTATTCCAGTGCTATAGGAATTATTAGGTTTAAAAGAATCCGATGGAAACTTTCCGATGATAACGTCGTAGATTCTGCTTCACGCATTTAAGAGGCCTTAAAGCATGCGACTATACAAAATAAAGTTATTTAATTTGGGAAAGGGGCAACATATTAAGCATTTTGTTGGGAAAATTCTGTATAGAGAAGGTCACGATAGTGACTTCTAAGTCCCTTTTTTAAAATGCCAACCGTCTGGCACACTTGTATTTCCTGATGAAAAGATGAGGCTTCTCTTCATACTTCTGATATTGTGCTGAAGTTGCCAAGTTCCTTAGTTAAGAAATACCCTGATAGAACAGAGCTTCCCTAGTTAATTTCGAAAATAATTTATCTATTTACAATATACCTCATTAAGTAGGTAATTGTATTCTATTTTGCTTTAAAAAAATGACTGATTATCACTAAATCTTAAGAATTAAGTCAAGAACTAATTCTTTTGTTTCTAAAATTTATTTGGTTCCTTGTTTGCAGACAATAATACTTGGTAATACTTTCTTAGATTTGAAAAACAATATAAATATTAAGTTGAATTGTAGAAAACTTAAGAAAGAATAATTTTCTTAAAAAAATAGAATAAACATGACTGCACTTAACTCATCAAATAAATATGTATTATTTAAAGTAACAAATAAATACAAAACTTATTATTTTCATTATCTTTTATTAATAAAGAGGCCAAGTTATTAAACGACTCCCCTCTCTTAAAATAATATTATATCCTTTGCCCTCCCCCCTTCGCCTTGTGAACTTGTACATTTAGCCACGACTCGAGTATGAGAAAACTAAAAATCGAAAAATAGAAGTTTTACTGTTTTTAAAATGGGCTTAAAAGCGAAAAATAACACTATAAATTCTTATATAAATTTGAAATGTGATTCGCATAAAATGATTGAAAAATACTTTATTTGTAATTGCTTTCTTACCGCAGTTTGTATATATCGCGTGTTAGTAGTTATTTGTTTCATTTAGAAATAATTTCGCACCGATTTCAAAAATTTCAATTTCATATAAAAATTTATATTGTTATTTTTCGCTTTTTAGCGCATTTTTATTTTTCGATTTTTGCCTCTGAATTTGTTATGATATCCACAAATTGTTTGAACTAAGTCCTAAGCGAGGTTAGTGTACCTTTAAATTTAAGATTGGTAATATAGGTACCCAAAAGCTTCCAATTCCAATATTGAAAGAACTTGACCAGTAAATTTTTTCTGCATATTGAGTTTGTATATACCCGAAGAACCCCTCAATGTCAGTTTTGGACAAAATCGGAAAAATGAAATATTTTTAGTCCCCCATATTGTATCTGCTATATAAAGTTGTAAAAAATTGACTTTAGATTCATAACCTACGATCCCGAAAAACATCTAATTACAAATTTGAAAAAATGTGAATAAGGTTAAATTGTTGTCCCCCATATTAGATCCGACATATTGAATTAAAAAAAAAAATTAACTTCTTAATCTAATCTAAATCTACACCTCCGTGAACCCCCTAGTACCAACTTTAGACAAAATCCGGGAATGTAAAATTTTTAAAGCGTTGTATTGCCTCTGGAATTTTAAATTTTCTTAAAATAATTTTAAATTCTCTCATAAACGACCCGCTACCAAATTTGAATACAATCGAAAAATGTAAAATTTTAAGTCTGCCATATTGGATTCGCCATATTGAATCTTGTAAAAACAATTTCAAATTCATAATATACACCCTCAAGAACCTTCCTATATCAATTTTGGAGAAAATCGAGAGTTGTAAAATTTTTAGGACGTTATATTAAATAAACTCCTCATATTTAATTTCTCAAAAATAATTTTAGATTCGTAATTAACACTACCCAATACCCAATTTGGATAAAATCGAGATTTGAGAAATTTTTAATCCACCATATTGAATCAGCCATATTGAATGTTTTCAAAAATAATTTGAGATTCGTTATGTGCAGCCCTGAAAACTCTCCCTTACTAGTTATGGTTAAAATAGGACAAAAATTAATTTTTGTCCGCCATTTTGCATCCGCCATATTGAATTTTTTAAAAATAATTTCAAATTTATTATGTGTGATTCCGAAAACTCCTGTATGCCACTTTTGGGAAAAATGGGACAAAATTATTTTCTTGTCCGCCCTTTGGGATTGGACGTATTGAATTCTTTAAAAATAATTTCAGCTTGGTTATGTGCGATTCCGTAATATTAATTTTGGAAAAAGTCCTTTCAAGCAGAGAAAATATATATATATATATATATATATATATATATATATATATATATATATATATATATATTTTAAAGTTTTTGATTTTCTTGGGTGTAAAATCCGTTTTATTAATAAAACTGCATATGTTTTATTTGTTATGCATATCTATTGACGTTTCGGTCACACTTGACCTTCTTCAGAATGGTTTTTTATAACTTATATAAGTTTTTGCCGAGGATCACAACTTAGACTACATATTGTTAACACATGGTTCACTTTTTGACGAGATACTACAAAAACCTTCCTTTTTGTGTCGCATCTTTATTTAAACTCCAGTTTAAATAAAGATGCGACACAAAAAGGAAGGTTTTTGTAGTATCTCGTCAAAAAGTGAACCATGTGTTAACAATATGTAGTCTAAGTTGTGATCCTCGGCAAAAACTTATATAAGTTATAAAAAACCATTCTGAAGAAGGTCAAGTGTGACCGAAACGTCAATAGATATGCATAACAAATAAAACATATGCAGTTTTATTAATAAAACGGATTTTACACCCAAGAAAATCAAAAACTTTAAAAAATATACAAATAGAAAAATCCAAGAAAAGAAAAATAAGAAAAAACATATATATATATATATATATATATATATATATATATATATATATATATATATATATATATATATATAGAAACAGTTTGTTTCCTGCAAATACAACTCTGGTCCTTCCTCCATACGCGTTTTGAGCACTTCATGGTCTCATCAGTAGAAATTTTGGTTTTAAAATTTCGCACTGCTCCGATGAATGCATAGATGTCGTTTCGATAGGCGATATTTTTCAGTCTGAAATCGAAGTCGGCAGATTTTTAATATCCTGCCGACATGCTTCGGAATTTATATTTTATATGGCAGTTATTTCCTGCGAATGTTGCCCTTGGTTCGATACAACTCAACTGACAAGACCATGAAGTATATTTGCAGGAAATAAACTATTTCTATATATTATTTCCTTTTTTCTTTGCTTGAAAGGGGAATAAAATATAGACAACTATTGATTTTTATGGTCGCTATCTTGGATTTTACTGCACCAATTTTCTCCAAAATTACATGGGTCCATCGCAGAAACTTCCTGAACATAAGGTAAAAAATTTCATTCATATCGGTGTCGCCGTTCCAGAGTAATCGATGTACATACATTAAAAAATACATAAGGGTCGAATTTAAAAAGTTTTAGAAGTCGATTAATAAATGAAAAGAAGATCCTCATATACACACTGCACTTTTTTATTTCGACATACATACACTCAAGGTAATTGTGAGTATCGAATCCGCACCGCACCGATGAGAAACCAATCGCCTAGTCACTTCACTGATGCTACGCCCATTTATATATATATATATATATATATATATATATATATATATATATATATATAAATGAAAAACAGTGAATGCAGACTTCGCTCCATCATATCCCTTCTGTGTTAGAGGTTGCACACTTAGAATAAATTGTAATGAAACACAATTCACCCTATTCCACCACCCACTACAACAGCATAATGTGAATATAATCACTGCTAATGCATCTCACACGGAGGAATCCGTGAAAACCGTATAAACATATATAAGCCATCCGACGAGAGGTCGGCGAAGCCGCGGTCAGCGTTGCATGCTTCCTTCCGATTTGTCCTTTGCACGGCCAGGTGCATGTCGGTACCCTGATGAGTCTAGTGAGAGACCAAACATGTATCTCTGCCGTATCACCGTGGCGGGGAGGGTAAGCTTTGACTTTCTTCTCGGTATGGTGGTACAGGTAGGCCACCATCTCGATGGTGGTGGAATAGGGTGAATTGTGTTTCATTACAATTTATTCTAAGTGTGCAACCTCTAACACAGAAGGGATATGATGGAGCGAAGTTTGCATTCACTGTTTCGCATTTTACTTCACTTTCATACGGAGTTGCATATAGTTGTACGTTTGCTGAATGTGATTTCAGCACTACAACAGCATAATGTGAATATAATCACACGGAGGAATCCGTGAAAACCGTATAAACATATATATATATATATATATATATATATATATATATATATATATATATATATACTCAAAACGCTGTATATCTTTAAAAATTTAGTAATTGTAACGGTTTTTAGTTGCCATACATAAAAAAAAATGTTCCTCATAAATATAACTAGGGTCGTTCATTTCGATTTTCTGTCTTCCTCTCGGAGTAGAGAAAAGTAAGTTATTTTTACAATTGAAACACCATTTATATTTATATCATAATTTTTAACAAGTTTTATTATCTAAAATTTTATAATTCTTCAAAATATCCCATTAATATTTTTATAAAAATATGAACGTTAACACGCTTACCTACTCCGTATCTACTCCAGACACAACATAAATCGGAAAATACTGATGATTTTCTCTCCTTGTTTCTCTTAATAATAATGAAAGAGATAAAAGATATCACAGGTCAGGAGCAAGGAACACAAAAGAAAGCCGCTGTTATTTACATAACCTTGCCTCAGACTAACTGTGTCTTTATTTTGTCCTTCTATAATAACGGCAAACAATATTATTAAAGGCATTTTTGTCGACAACGTTGCGATATTTTTATTATATTACAATATAAAATAGTTTAGACACTTTGTGCCACTATTTAATATTGTAGTGTTTAGTGTTTGTGACTTTAAACACTTGATAGCCTATAAATTTTAGACTATCGTTATTATAATAAAAACACTTTACTAGTGCTTGTTTTTATTGGATTTATTTAGGTTTTCTAACTGGGCATGGATGTACATATGGAAAATTTTAATCAGCTTGATATACCGGTAAGTAACTAATAAAGAGGTTTTTTCTTGTAGTATCTCTTTCGAAAACGTTAAGCAACATTCTGTCGAGCTTTATGAAAATACACAGTATTTCAAACTCATGTGTACACTATGATTAGTTAATACAGCTTGTACAGAATGTAATTAAAAATATTTAAAATATTATAACAAAGAATAATACAATAGCTGAAAACAAGGGAAACTGTTCCTTGAAACATATGCCTGAAATGCTTAATTTTGGAAGAAAAAATAAGATGAACAAAATAGTACACATGCACAAATTTTTTAGTTATTTTTACAGGGAACGTTTTAGATTTCTAGGTATTTATTGGATTTAGTGAAGATTTAGGAGATTATTAGAGTACTTTAAAGTAGTTTTTGGAAAAGAAAACGAAATCATAACTCTATTCTTAGTATAATGTACTCTCTAGTATACAGGACCCTATCATTTTTCCAACCTATAATCTATATGAAAGAGGCCACTTTTAGCAACTTACATTTGTGTTTTAGGATATGGAGAATCACCCTTCTTCTTCAGGTATGCAGAGTCCTAAATTCCACCACATAAGAAGCTGTCCTATAGCCCAAGATTGGATTAAATTTACTTACGATTATGTTAAAAGGAAGCTGCCTAATTGTAATCCTATAGAGGTAAATTGGGGTTATGCTTATTTTTATACCTAACTGTTATCAGTGGCACTTTTTAGAAATTGAATTGTTGATTTTAAAAACAACATAGTTGACTCCAGCCCTACTGTTATTTATTTTCTACTACATAACATTTTTTTGTCATATTTGTTTCTAACTTTTATTTTTTAAGTGATTCAGAAAGTGTTTAAAATTTTTGTCAGTTTTAGTAAAACATACTTCTGACTACAAAGGAACAATACCCTGAAAATAAAGTGTGAAACCTTAGTGATTGCACGGTTGTCAATAAAATTATATCAGTGTACACATATAAAAATATTAGTAAATTTGTTCACCCAGAACTTCCCTCATCATTAATTTGATGTGCTTTAATTGCTCAGTTGAACTCGTATAACAATTTTTTTTAAGCCAAGTCACTATTTTTGATTTTAACTAAAATTTCCACCCATGTGCCGACTTCTTATTCTGATATAATTATACATATCATTCAGTTGATATGATTTTTAAATTCTGGTACCCAAGAATCCTGAAAACGTATGACAGTGTAAATTCAAAATGAAACTTCTCCATCTACCAACAACCTCTTGTTCGTAAAATATTAAATGCTATAATTCAGGTAAGCAAGTACCATTAAAATATTTTGAAAATACCGATAAATCCCATGGAATATATTAACTTCCATTCTTTTCACTTTGTCTTGTTACAGGATTGTTACATCTAATTAGTTTTTGTTTACTTTTCGTTTCCGGAATATATATTTTGAAGCTCTTAATTCATATTTTAGCCCCAACATTTTTCAAAATTTTATATAGCTGGTATAATTGTCAATAAGAGAAAAATAACTTTTAGAATTCTTAAGTTTAAATCTAGTTTATGTGTCCCCTCAACATTTATCCAAAAATCACTTTAAAAATATTTGTTTATAGTATGAAATATGTCCATTTAAAAAATTTTCCTTACAGGCTAATTTACTAATTAAAACAAGTAGCAAGGGAAGATCTGGGTAATCAACTTTATGAATTTTTAAAATTCAAATTAGAAACCAATGCTTACACTTATCCCATACAACTGTGAGAACTTTCCTAAATGCCCCAATAACGACAATAAAGGAAACAAGAAAAAGGAAGAGACCAAAAACTGAAGATATGCCGGAAGCAACAAAATTACAAATTAGAGATGAAATATATATGATGTATTCTGAGGGTAAGTATTTCTAAAAAATTTTATATGTTATATTTTATTCTAACTTGTTTTGTTTACATTTTCTAACCCGTCAAGGTGTATGTATAATGAAAATATAAGTTTTAAAAATAAAAAAACCCAAAAAAATATTTGTAATGAATACAAAAAGTAAACATAATTTTACTAAATTAAATAGAATATTAAGATTTCGTCATTTCTTCATAACAATTTTTTATTTGTGAAGGTACCTCAATAACAGTCTCAATATTGTTGGAACGATTAAAGGCAAAAGAAATATACCATGGAGCAAGGACAAGTCTAGGCATATTACTAAAGCAAATAGGATTTATCTACAGGTAAACAATCATTTACATACAGCAAATAAATGTTAGATACAAATATAAAGCAGTTGCAATTGGGCCAAAATAATAAGCAGAATTTTTCACAGGAGACCTGTGTAATTTATTTTTGGAGGATACACATTTCATTTTTATTTATATATTTATATAGGAAGGATGACCCACGTAGAGCTTTAATGGAGAAACCACAAATTCAGAAAATGAGAAGAGACTTTCTTGAACAGTACTTAAAGAACGAAGAAAAAGGGGAAAATAAATTTGAGCCAGTCTTTATAGACAAGACATGGATTTTTCAAAATGGCACCCACAGACGATCATGGCAGGACAATAGCACTCAATCAGTACGAAAAATATCTGGGGAGGAATTTAGGTAATAAATCAGTTATTTGCACTACACAATTTGAATTTTTTTCATTTATAACAGGTTACAAAAAGCTTTATTTAAATAATCCTTGGATCATTTCCTATTAGCAGGATGTTAAATATTAAATTTTTACTGTAATACTTTATTTCCTGGGGATATTGAGAAATTTCTTACTTAAATTTCTGTATGTTTTATCAAACAAGTTTGAACCTTTTTAGGAAAAATTTTTACTTAATATGATAAAAATGTTTCCTTAATAAATGAAAGTTAAACAAATAATTTAATTTACATTTTACAAAATAATAATGATCATCTTACTTGTATCAAAGTAATCCAGAAATCCAAAAAAAAAATCTTGTAGTGATTTCTTAAGCGGTTTTATAAAAGAATTTGATATAAACATATATCTAAAATATTTCGTTTTCAAAATACAGGGCGTTAAAAATTATGAAAAAAAAAATATATTATCAAAATATAAAAACTGCTTACAGGTATTTTGCTGAAACGTGAAGTAAATCTGTATCGCGTTGAATCTAATTTGTTTCGGTTTAAGGAAACACAACTAATATTTTTATATTAAAATATGGTATATCAGTGTTCTTGCCCAAGTTCTCAGACGAGTCGATGCTTCGCCAATCGAAACTGCTGATATGGTATCATGTTTTATTGTGCTAAAAAAAGCCGATTTGAAATAAGTATTATAATTATTTAATTGCACACTCCTCACCCATAATTTATACAACATAAAGGTGCTTAAAAATAAACCAAAAATGGGTATAATACAGTATATTTTTAACAATGCATCATATTTCTAAAAAATAAACAGATGAAATAAATTTTCCAATTTCAAGGCATTAATGACATAAAAATTGAGAAAAATAAATTAATTTTGATATTATCCTTTAACTAAGACCATCAACACATGCAATGTTCCGTGTTCTAATTACGTGAAATGAAGATCCCTAAAGATGTTTCGAGCAATTTAGGTAAAAAGTTGCATAACATTTCAAATTTGACTTGGTCTAAACTCAAGAACCACTATTTCTCAATTGACCAAAACTATGAAAGCTTCCGTTGGTTAAGACCAATTTGTGTTTCTGCAAAATATTTCAAATAATTTGTACTGCCACATACTACTCTACTTTTTTTCAGGTACATAGTACTGAATGCAGGAAATGAAAATGGATTCGTTGAAGATGCAATGCTGATTTTTAAATCAAAGTCAAAAACTGGAGATTACCATGGAGAAATGAATTCGGAAAACTTTGAAGCTTGGTTAAAAGATATTTTGCCAAAACTGGAAACACCTTTAATTGTTTTAGATAATGCTCCTTATCATAGTAGGCAACTTCAAAAATGGCCAACAAAGGGTTGGAGCAAGGACACTATGAAAGCGTGGCTGAAAGAAAAATATATCAACTTTGGAGAAGATGCTACAAAAGATACTTTGTGGTCTTTGATATCTCGGTACCAAAGCCTGCAAAATGCTTTGTAGTAGATCAGCTAATAGAATCTTCTGGACATAAATTTTTACGCTTGCCTCCATACCATTGCCATTTTAACCCAATTGAAATGGTATGGAGTCAGGCAAAGAGAAATTATGACCAACTGATTCTACAAGTTAAAGAACCAATAGAGGCTTGGAAAAAGGCGTTAGGAACAGTGACAAAACAGAATTGGGCTAACTATGTCGAACACACAAATAATATTATTAAAAAGCAGTGGTAAATTGAAAAGAAAATTCGAGTTCCTTTACAGCCACTTATTATTAATGTTGGTGAGAGTGATGGCGATTCCTCAGAATAAGAGAAGTCATTTTGACCCTTAATCCTCTTTTCAGTTTTTGATAATATGTGGATGTACAGACATTTTTAATAATTTTCATTTGTGTTTTTTTTTAATCTCTTTTGGCATTTTCATACATAAAAATTTCACCACTTCTAAAGTATTCTCATAAAATTCTTTTTTACATATTTTCTAAATTTTTAACTTAAATTTTTTATTAGCACCTTTTAAGCACTTCTTTTCTTTTTCCATTGCTATATGGGATATTTTTTTCTTTTGCCCATGGCATTATATAAAACAAGAAAGAGTATGATATCATTTTTTTTTATATTTATTATATATAAATAATCAATCTTAATTGTAATTAGTTCATTTACGATTTCTATTTTTTTATGGCAGTATTATTTTCATATATGTTTCAGTGAACTTGATGCAACATAGGGGCCCTAGATTTTGCCTCAGATCTAGATGCCCCCAACTGAGCCCCTTTCATTATTTTACATGTTTATATGCTTATACATTTATGTGTGAGGATGTTGCATGTGGAATCTTGAAATGAGGTCAATAAAAGACTCAGAGCCATGAGTCGTGCGATGTATTAAATCTTACCTTTTGGGGCACATATTTTTTTAAATTTCTGTATTTATTTTTAAGAAAACTAGCTATTTAATGAAGAAGAAACTAATTAATTATTTATATTTTTATTCAATATTTTTGTAGCTTGAATACCTTAGTTTTTGCAGTCAAAGATCATAAAGTTACAATAATTTAATATAAAATACTTATCATTTCTAGGATATTGTATATATACCTATAATTTTTGAAAATAGTGTTAGGTATATAAATAAATAATTAATCTTAATTGTAATTAGTTCACTTACGATTTCTATTGTTCCATGTCTGTATTATTTTTTATGCATGTATTACTCTATTTCAGTGAACCTGACGCAATATTGGGGCCTTAGATCTGGATGCCCTGGACCGAACCCCTTTCATTATTTTACACATTTATATGTATGTAGTCAGTAAAAGACTCGGAGCCATGAGTCGTGCGTTGTGTTAACTATTATCTGTTGAAGCATACATTTTTTTTAAATTTATGTATTTATTTTTAAGAAAACTAGGCTATTTGATGAAGATGATTAATTATTTATCTTTTTATTCAATATTTTTGCAGCTTAACTACTTCGTTTATTGCAGTCAGAAGTCATAAAGTTACAATCATTAAGTATAAAACACTGAATAATTTCTAGAATATTGTATACTTACCCACTGTTTCTAAGAATACTGTTTTTTAGTTCCGATTCTATTAGAATAGTCAATTTATTTTTAGTTTTCAGTTAGACTACCCTAATATTGTTATACCTAACTGGAGTATTATAATAAAAATAGAACTTTATCAACAAATTGCGTATAATTTTTTCTGTTACCGAAATAGTTACCAATAATTTAGAATATAAACGATTTACTTTATAAAATAAATAAATAAAGCTTTTATTGTCATAAATTTCATAGGTGAAACATTACAACAACATAGGTTCACTTATAAAAGTGAACATACACGTAAGCACCCCACACTTGTACCTTCAGACATCACCCTACTAATCCCAAAATTAAAAAGAGTGTGTTTAAAATTTTTAGTACAATAGTTTCTACAATTTCAAAATTATCAGCTAACAACATATTAAAAAGGCAATGCTTATTAAAGAATGTACTAATACGTAAAGTAAATTATTTTTAGCAGTAGTACATCTCTTAATGTAGTAATATAAAAGAGGAAATTTTAATCCGCCTTTAAAATCTCTCATATTTAAAATTTCACTTAAAATATCAAACCCATTATAAGCACATAAACTCCTTCATTAAATAGCCCTATACAAATGGGATATAAAATTATCGATATGTCTAAACAGAAGGAAAAACTTCAATTTTAAAATTTTTGTGTATAACATTTTTCTTTTTTAAGGATATTTAGTTTGTGAAACTTGCTTATAAACCATTCGACAAATTTCTTGTTATATAACCGAAAAAGAAAATAGTAGAATGAGCCACTCCGATCCTGTTACAGTTCTCAAAAAAAAAATGTCACTAGTTTGATGCATATGTCAAATTTTGACGTAAAGATATACAGCGGTTTAACTTTATATATATATATATATATATATATATATATATATATATATATATATATATATATATATATATATATATATGTTTATGCGGCTTTCACGGAATCCTCCGTGTGAGATGCAATAGCAGTGGATATATCCACATTATGCCGTTGTGGTGCTGAAATCATATTCAGTAAACGTACAACTATATGCAGCTCCGCGTATGAATGAAGTAAAATGCGAACAGTAAATGCAAACTTTTCTCCATCATATTCTTTTTGTGTTAGAGGTTGCACGCCGGATGGCGTATATCCTTCCGATCTGTCCTTTGCACAGCCAGGTGCATGTCGGTACCCTGATGAGTCTAGTAGAGACGAAACATGGACCTCTGCCGTATCACTGTGGCGGGGAGGGTAAGTTTTGACTTTCTTCTCGGTATGGTGGTACAGGTAGGCCATCATCTCGAGGGTGGTGGATTAGGATAAATTGCGTTTTATAACAATTTATTCTAACTGTGCAACCTCTAACACAGAAAGGATATGATGGAGAGAAGTTTGCATTTACTGTTCACATTTTACTTCATTCATACGCGGAGCTGCATATAGTTGTATATATATATATATATATATATATATATATATATATATATATATATATATATGCTTATGCGACTTTCATGGTTTCCTCCGTGTGAGATGCAATAGCAGTGGATATATCCACATTATGCCGTTGTAGTGCTGAAATCACATTCAGCAAACGTACAACTATATGCAGCTCCGTCTATGAATGAAGGATATATATATATATATATATATATATATATATATATATATATATATACATAAAGATTTTTTAATTAATATCAGCGTGCTTTAAACTATGAATCAAAATGTTCTGGAGATACATCAATGTACCCTGTGTGTGGGACAGTTTGACACAAGCTCTAATTTTTAAAAAACTTCATAACATTTTTCCCTAAAAAACATCTAAGTAGAATATCGTTTTAAGTAAGATAGACACTGAAACTATCCTAATATTTTTATTATTAGCATTATTGTTCATCTGTCTGCTTTTTTTGTCTGTAAAAAAGAATTGTACTAACATGTCCCAACTCCTCCTACTAAGGATTTGTTGTGCGAATTGTGACTACAAATAAATGGGTTAAGTTCATCAGCGTGAATAATGTAACTTTGTAGATAAAAATTGATCTTTGGCAATTGTTAAGGTTAAGATTATGTTCGACGAGGTTATGAGAAATATAATAATATTTTCTAGAATACATATATTTTTTTCTGTACCTATACGGCTTATTTTTTATTTCTACAAAATCATTTCAGGCACCTCTATTTATTTGTAGTTCACGTCACAAAATAGATATTAAAGAGACATTTTATCATTTTCGCTTGCACAGAATCTCCAGTTCTCTCCAAATAATCTAATCAACGATGGGGTGATGCGCGTCTTTGTTAAAAGCGCCACCAATGAATAATGGAATTGCTAACGACTCCATCATTAATTAACATAACAAGTTTTTTTCGTTTGCACTTCAAATAGGAAGCTTTGTGATGGTGTTGTTTGAATTCATGAATAATTATGGCATTATTAATTATACGTAATACGGTTTGGTAAATTTAAAAGCATGTTTAAGAGGCCCTTTTGTTGTTAAAACAATTAGTTGAAAATGCATTTTATATTAGGAATGTAATATAACCATTTTTTATTAAACAATATTGGTAATTTAAATGGTAACGTTAAATCTGCACTAATAATTTACTAGTTTACGTCCAGCAGATCTTTAAATAGTTACATGGCAATATCATATAGAAATACTTGTTACATTATAAACTACTCAATATCCTTCAGGATAGCTCAAAAATGTTTTCTGGGGTATTTTCTGAGTTGCTGATGAGTGAGTGAGTCTCAAAATGGCGAATCCAATATAGTGGCCCAACAAGCTTTTTTCTTACTATTAATCACTAGAAATGGTCACTAGCAGTTTTTCCGAATCGATGATCATAAAATTAATCTCGAAATAGCATAATTCATGTCGAATCCAATATGGTAGTAGAAAGTGTCATTTTCACACTGCGAATCATTCAAAACCCTTTAAAAGAACCTAAAAATGGTTGCTAGCAGATTTTCTGGCTAGCTGATTATGAACATATAATAACCTAATCCAAGAGGCGGTTCTAATATGTCGGCCAAACACTCTATTTTTAGACTGTATTTCACTTAAATTCTTCCAGAATACCCAAATTATAAAGTTTATATATTCGTATTTCTGAGAATGTAGAATTTTAGCTCAGTGCATCTTTTTTTTTTTGATAATTTGACAATTTAATATGAGGATTCAGAACGGCGATTATAATAAGTGCAGTGCCAACAGAATTTTATGATTTTTCGGTGGTTGCATCCCAAATCAATCAAAATTCCACGGCATTGCTTGAAAATGAGCACTCACGCATTGTAAATCACGAAACTAATCTCAAAATAGAATAATTTAAGAAAGCGGATCCAATATAGCGGCGAAATTTCCTATTATTCAATTAAAATTCTTCAGAATGGCCCAAAAATATTCATTGGGGTTTTTTCGGGACACTGATCACGAAGCTAGTTACGGAACAGCATAATTCAAGATGACGGATCCAATATGGCGACCAAACGATTCAAAAATCTTACTAGGAGCTTTTTCGGAACGTTGATTACTAAGCTAGTCTCAAAATAATGTTGTATGTTGAAAAACTAGCGATCTAGGAATGCTATTGAACTAATGGTTGAAAGGAAGAAAAATAAGAAGTTGGGCTGTTTTGCTAAATGACTACGAACAATACATCACCGAGAAATAAAAATATCGTTTTTTAGAAAATAAATAGAAACGGGGATCGAGCCTTTAGACGTAGGAATAGAACACCTTGAAGGAATGAGTGAGCGGTCACAAAATGAAACGTGATAGAACGAAGAAGACCACACTCTTGGCCATGAATGCCTCTTATGTGCTTAAAGGCATTCCTTACATTGAATTGAATTATCTGAAAAAAATCGATATTTTTTCTTTCATTGTCGTTTCGTAAGAAATGGTGTTGTCACTACGAGTATTTAAATATATTTTGATTAATAACACTCGATTATTTTGTACCATAAAATTATCTTTTTTTTTCTCATTTCTGGACTGTTGTAGCCTTGTCAAATAGTCTTTTCAGAAACCTGGAAACCTCTGTTTGACTGTGAAATAACGTGACTATTGTCCTAAAATGTTGCAAATTCCAACTGGTAAATTTTTCAGGCGATAAAGGTAAAATAGTTTCAGTCAGTTTACATAAAAGGCTCCATAATTCAGGCTCTCTCTTGAGTAAGTCTTTAATAGCACTTGAGGTTACTTTTGGTGGGCAGTGGTATGTAAATGCTACTTAACGTCAAAGTCTTCTCTAAGATTAATAAAAGTAATTATCTGGTATTTATGTTTAAAGTGTCATTTTTTTTGCTTTAAGGGTTTTTTTAATTTAGGGTGTCAACATTTTTGGCATTGTATAAATAATAGCTGTGTCGTGGCATGTGTTGTCTGACAAAACTACCAGACACTTATGTTCAACTTCAAATTTTTTTTATCATAATATACTACAGGAAGTACAGTGTATTGAGCGTTGCTAAAATGGTACGTCTGTAAAGCGTCTTGAACTATATATATTTGTAATTCTCTGAAAAATACAATATAAGTACTTGACTTTAATCTAAATTTTTTGTCTTGTCTTTGAATAATTGATTGTTGCACACCATTAAGTAAAGAAGTCCCAAAAGCAATAATTTGTTACCTAGTTTTTCTACAAGGTCTGTTATAGGGTCTGTGTTTGTAAGGTTGATCTATCTGTCGCAGTTCAGGCATTGAATTGTATCTAGTGGATATTTTCCTCTTCTAATAACTCCTGTAAAATATGTTAAAAATTCAAACCTAGAAATTCGTTATATTTACTTAAGGGGCACTTTTTTCTAAGGTTTTTACACGTCATTTTTTCCAGGTAAACTTCAATCACATATTGGATTTGGAAAATTTTCAGTGAGTTTTCTAATGTCAATAGCATCTAATAAAAAGTTACAGCCGGATTAACTAACATGGTTTAAATTTAAAATCGCCCTAAATTGAGAGCAGAGGGCTTAAACTGACAAGAGCAACAATAAGTCAAACAAATTTTAAACCCTAAAAATACAAGAATAAAAAAATCATTTTTTTTTGCTACTGAACCGGCAAACATCGAGAACTTTATTTATTTTCGGGATACAACTATTTTTCTTATTTATTTCAAGGTATTATCGCAAAGTTCTTTTCCTTAATATCCCTATTTAAGCATTTATTTGTTGACATATGTAATATAAACTATGACAATATCATACGCAAAACCAAACTGGCCGACTATGAGATTTAAATTTCATGGTAACTGGATCGGGTTTAAATCTTAAATCTTCGTAGTAAATCTAGCTAACAGCAGTTCTGATGAATTGTGCAGCCCGAACAGAATGCGTTGCGTTTGAACCCGCAAGAATAAAATGGTTTGATCGAAGTTGTGTAAATTTACCTCAAAGGGCACTTCTCACCGAAACAGTATCTTTCTTGCAAGGCATTATTGTACTAATTGCATAATTAGAACTCATTTATTTTTTACCAGACTGAATCGTACTATTTTCTTAAACTCCTGCCGGAGCTTTTTTGATTTTTATGCTAGTTGCCCATCACAGCCGATTTCGCTTGTGATTTTATTAATAGTCCACAATGCTGATATTATGGCAAGAATGCTCAATTTCTGAGGATCATAACATATCTTTAAATTATATTTCCCTTCCTGAGCGAACGCTAGCAGTCTCCAGTAAAAGTAATGATACTGTATCATAACTAAAGATTCTATCTGGTATATCATTAGGTGTCATAAAATTTGAAATATCGAGACTACTTTCATATTTTAAATACCTGCAATTCCAACGAGGAGGAAGACTAGGAACCCAGGTGTAAGATTTTTAACTAAATTTCTCAAATTTTATCCCTGTGACCTTTAATACCTGCACTTGCATACAGATTGCAACATCGATCCGTAAGACTGCGAACTTTTGACATAATATATCCTCCCATCCTCAGATATCATAAGGATGGCGCTCTGTGTCTTTCCATGTTTTCGGGCTCTAGGTAATGTTATGGTCTTCTGCATTTCCCATAAACTTCCGGATAGTTCGAGCGGTCCCAAGTAGCACTGCCTTTTGAATAGCCTTCCATATACCGAAGATGATTTAGTCTTATCACCTCTTCATAATTATTTCTAATACTGAAGACGCACCTGGTAAAATTTAGATGGCGTGATGGTAGAAATTATGTCTAAATTTTATAGTGGTAACTGATATCATGGGTTGAATTGCACCGTCAAACATTTTAGATAATTGAAAGTTGAAAATATCAAGAACAGCAAGAAATGATAAAAATAAAATAGAGGCACTCATATAAATATTGTTATTAAGCTTAAAAAATATTATAATATAGTAAGAATTACTTTTACCTACAAAATATGAATATAATTTGGATTTTTACAATTATAATATTTATGCAGATTTCAAGCCATACAAACGTAACATTGATATACTTGAAATACTAATTCAATTTGTTTTTTTTATTGTAGTAATATTTTCTCTTACTAGATAATTAGATTATTGGCCTAATAATTATAAGGAAGAAACTAAAAATTCTATATCTGCAATCAGTGTCACCAGATCGACATCGAGAGCGAGAGATTTTAGGCACAAAGTCGATGGAAGAGGTGGAATGAAATAAAAATGTAGCATCATTAAATTTATTATTGGAGGCCATCGAAAGCAAACAAATCAATGTATTTTTATTACCATCGACAAGTAATGTTCCAGGCAACAAAAACTTGAGAATCAGGGATGTTTATTAAAGACCAAAAAGGAAACAAAAATGAAAACAAACATTTTTAACACTTTCAGCTGATGAAGCGAATTTTTTTAGCTGTGCTGTTAGTGCAAAATCTTGATTTAAAGAACATAAATTAGTACAAATGCTCTGAAACGATTGAGTTGTTTTCTTAACAGAACAAAAAAAGTTTAAGTTCAAATGATTAAACATAAAAATATATTGTTTGTAATGATTTTATAATATATAGGTAATGTAATGTTTTAGTAATGAACTGTCCTTTTTTTTATTTAATTAAAAGAATGTTTTAAATACACTATAGAGGTTTATATACAAATATCAGCAAACAAAGATGTGTTAACAAATCTTCTTTGTACTCAAAGTTAATAAAAAAATTCTTTCATTTTACTTTATACCTTGTTGCTTTTTCCATTAAAAAGTAAATATATTCTCTGAATATTATTTACACATTTTGTTTAAGAAGAACCTTTAAAAGAATGTCAACAAAATTGCTTCCCATTAATAAGATTTCTTACCAAGAATAAAACAGTTAGTTTAGTTCCTAATAGCAAAGATTATTATAGCTAACGCTATAGCTATAATAATCTTTGTAGCTATAATAATCTTTGCTAATAGTCTTTATATTACATACATACACTCTATATCAATATATACAAATAACGGCAAATATTTCAGTAATTCGGTAAATTATGTCAATCTTTTAGTTTATTAAGCCCTGTAGTACGAATACTTACTCTTCTTGAGAGCCGTTGCTTAAAAAAACTTGCTCTAAAGTTCAAACTAATTGGATAATCTAGCAAAGTACTTTGCGCAGGTTCAAAGCTTTGCAATTGACAGTCATTAGGGTGTATCTAGACGCTGATCAAACTACTCGGCTAGTTTCCCCAGTCGGATTTCGCCAGGCATACAAAGGGGTGCATGCGCTGGCCGTCCATTGATTACGTCGCATATAGCGCCTGCTGTCAAGCAACAATAAATTATTAGCATTATATCATCTATTTTTTAAATCGCTGAATAATTCCATGACTAGAACTGTTACATATTTAAAATTATATTTTGAGCTTTAATAGATGGGAACATGAACTTCAAATGTCTTATAAAATGTTACAAGAAAGTGAAATAAAAATTATTACTTGTTAGTAATAATAATAACAACAAATATTTAGTAACCACGTTTGTACATTAACGACAGGTATTTAAAAGTAAGCAAACAATTACAAATAATAAGATAAATATATAAAATTCAATACAAAACAACACGACGGTGTAATGATTTCAAATGTTGACCTGAAGTTGGCATATATAGATGCTTTTCATTTTGCTCTGTTAAATACATTTTTTGATTTCTAGGTTAAAATTATACACGAAATCATTTAGCACCCTGCGATTTGCACAGTAGGGTGGAGTGACAATTATTAGGTTTGTTCTTTGGGTTATATTAGAGAGTGTGTTCCAAATGTCGCTATCAATAATCATTCCATTTCACGCATTTCCTGCACCAATAAAAAATATGACAGTCATTTTTGGAGAATTTGTGGCTTAACAAAGCAAAGGACTCAATAAGAGATTCCGCTGATGTTGAGAAGCTAGTATATTGGCTGTTTATATCATATCTGACTCCCAGAAAGGATTTAATTAATCTTTTGATTCCACTGACGCATAATTTGTTACCAGACAACAAGATCTGATGTTTAGCTGAATTTATTCTTGGGATGTTCATAGATACAGTCTTTTTTGATCCCGCGTGTTCACTGGTATTACTATACAAATCGTTTTTTTTTTTGTTCTATTTTCCTCCTGGTGAAGCTTGATTTGTACTGTTAGGGTTTCTGTATATATTAAAATTTGTTTATTTAAGGAACCAACTTCTTGTAGACTATGTTTGGTACTTAGAAGTTCGCCTTTGTATTCTTAAATTTTTCTTTCACCTTCTGCTTGCTGTTACATAGCTTGGTGAAGTGACAAAATTTCTTACTCGTCACTCGCAGTTTGGCCTTAAGTTTGTCCAGTGCCTTGGATTTTTCTTTAGTTTCAGATTTTATATGTTTAAGTTCGCTGGTTTGTTGTTCAATCTGGCCCTCACACTGACCACGCTTAGTTTTAAGGTCCATTATTTCTTTCTTCAGGTGACGACACTCTGCCGACGACTCTCCAGATCGTTCCCTGGAATGA
Source organism: Diaprepes abbreviatus (assembly GCA_034092305.1). NCBI lineage: Eukaryota > Metazoa > Arthropoda > Insecta > Coleoptera > Curculionidae > Diaprepes > Diaprepes abbreviatus. The sequence goes on from JASJET010000031.1 coordinate 7,194,763, forward strand.
TCAGTGTTGGATTCATCCAATTGTTGTGCTTCATTAGCATCATCATTAAAGTTTTTAGCACATTGTCTAGAACATAATATCTTATAGCTTTCAACGATAGTAAATCCAACTTTCCTAGCAATACAACTTGGGTATTAAACGCACTAACATATTACACAAAAGTAACTGTTGAATTTCTTCTGTCTACAACAAGTGAATTCAAGTTCCAAATCCATTTTCTAAGAATCCGAAATGTGCTGATAAATTTTCAAAGACAGTTCCACTACAATGTGAATTTTCTAGCGAAATGGAGTAAACAAAATAAAATAAAATGAAGGTAAATCTCATCTACTAATACAGTCATTGTTTTGTTCAGGTCGATCTGCTTTACTAATTAAAAAAAAATCATTTTTGATCGGAATTCGTTTTCTGCAGTTTTTAATCAATAGTTACCTTATTAGTAGAAAGAATGCTGTGATCCTCAGGTTGTGACGTTTTACTAGTTTCAACAGACAATTTCACACCAGGCATTTAATTTTTTTGACGGTTATATTTACCTAAACTTTGTTAAAGTTGTTATGTGTGACCCAAAAAACTTCCTCATACCAATTTTGGAGAAAATTAGACGAAATTAATTTTTTTGTCTGTCATATTATCAGCGCTATCTTGAATTTTACTGCACCAATTTGATCCAAAATGATATGGAACCACAGCAGCAACTTCTTGAACACAACGTAAAAAAATGTATTCAAATGGGTGCCGCCGTTCCACAAAAAAATGTTGGAAACCACACAAAATAACAATATATTTAGAAAGATAATTCAATATTGTGTTAATTACAGTACACTCAATTTACAGGTAAAGTTAAAAGAACCTAACATATATGCACTAGGAGTACTGATACATTCAATATCCAAAATCATTTTTCCTTAGCTCAACCACCACAGGAAACTATGTAATAAAAATAGCAATTTACACCTCAAATTAGTAAGCCAAACTAAGTAAACTGTATGATTTATAAATAAGTCATCACCTAGACTATTTAAGCGTTTCCGGTCTATAAATATTAATTCAATTATTTATACTTCAAGCTATAATAAAAGCTTGATATATCATAACATTTCTGATAATGATGTAACAGCAAATTTGGAAGATTCAATTGCAATTAAAATGTATCTAGAACAACCACCAAACTTTCTCTCAAAAGATAAGAAATAATTGTATAAACTGTAAATTTTATGGTATATTATGTGAGGGCTTGAAGAAGAGGGATACTACACAAACTAAATGTTGTATTTACACCCATAGCTCCAAATAACCTTATAAATATATTCTCCGCACTTCATCTGTGTACAAGCAAAAGAGGTAATTTAATTATAGTTAACTCCCATTTAGAGCAACAGAAATGCAAATTGCAATTTTGCCATCCTTATATCAAATCAATGGTAGGTAGGAAATTTTTTACTGATAGAACCAGTAAGATTAAGCGAGGTTTTGGCTAGCTCACACAATAATTTTAAGTTAAATAAAAATATACTGTAAAAACAATTCTTTCTAAGTAGGTGATAACACAATTAATAAGTTAGCGTGACTGCTAGTCAACTGTGATATCATTATGAAGTCTCATAAAGGACTTTAATTTTAATACATATCAGCATCCTACACCACTACAATCCGGATTACTTAAATTATATATAGGCAGTTTTTGACCTTATTTTATATAAAGTAAAAAGTCAGTGCCAATCAGCTCATTTAGTTGCAAAATCATTCGCGCCAATGGAAAATAAATAATTCCTTTTCAACACCTTATCAATTTCCTCGAAAATGCATTGATGATTATAAGTACGACAATTTTTACTGTAAGCTGCATTAAGTCTGCTCAAACCTGTTGATAGATTTTGGAAAACTTCTCAAACTCTTCTATATAATCAATTTATATTGTCTGTAGTTATTTCGGATTCATATCAAAAATTTTCATAATATACCCCTGATACTGGGACGTGCCTATCAAAAACTAGAAAATTGTGCATAAAATTTTCGAAATTCATGTATCCCAGTCTTTAACGCATTGTGGCTTTTTTAACCGACTTCTAAAAGAAAGAGGTTCTCAATTCGTCGACTATGTAGTTTTAACCGGCTTCTAAAAGAAGGAGGTTCTCAATTCGTCGACTATGTATGTTTTTTTTTATGTATGTATATCGATTACTCCGGAACGGCGGCACTGATTTGAATAAAATTTTTTACGTTATGTTTAGGAAGTTGCTGCCTTGGTCCCATATTTTTTTGGACGAAATTGGTACAGTAAAATCCAAGATGGCGCTGACAATATGGCTGCCAAAAAAATTAATTTCGTCCAATTTTCTCCAAAATTGGTATGGGGAAATTTTTGGGGTCGTACACAACGAATCTGAAATTATTTTTATAAAATTCAATATGGCGGACAAAAAAATTTAGTTTTGTCTGATCATAACAGTACAGCAGTGTAGAAATTCACAGTACAGTATCCTAGTTTAAACTTTTGTATTCCAGCATAACAAAGGAAAATAACATTTCAGGCTTCCAGTGGTTTACATACTACCGTTTGACAACTGCAGCAGTAGTTGATATTCAAACAAGCTAGCATAAAACTAACAAAATAAACGAATGTCTAAACGCTAAGTGATTTTAATATATTACATTAAAAGGTAAATTATTATAAAAAATTTTGAAAATGTCTCTAAAATATACGTTACTAACGCCAGATTAGTGGCCAAAAAGATTAACAAAAACTCTTTTTATTTTAAAGAAGCCTATAAATAGAAAACTTTGCTGTTTTATAGATGATATTATACCAAAAAAACTCCATAAAACCAATTAGAATAACTGTTCGTTGTTAGTAGGTTTCTTTACAAAATATATTAGACACTTTAGGCCGATCAGACAAAAACAAGACTCACGACAAAGATTTAAAACTATACTAATGCGACCGTGTCGCGTATCTGTCGTATCTGTATCTAGTCTTTATAGATGGACGCTCGGCCTTAGAAACACAAAATAACGCCAGCATGATATGATTCATTGAAGATTAAAATCTTGATTTTGGCCTATATAAAAATTAAATCAAACGAGGAAATGTCTTTTTTTACATTCCTTAGTTTCAACTTAACTGCCTGTTAAAGTTATATATTAATTACCTGTTATCTTGTGTAAATTTTTCCATAAATCCCGACGTTCCATTAGTTTTGTAATAGACCGATCTAGTTTAAGACCTGTCAAAGAAAAAATTTAGTCTATTTAGGAGTAGAAACTTCCTGAAAATTCAGTTCAAATCAATTCATTAAAATTATTTTTCGATGCTTGCAGCTATATAGACGGTTGTTCCACATTTTAGTTCTGTGGTAAAAAGACTTTCAGAGAAATAAAGACTGGAAGTATCACCAAATTTTTCGTTATATTTTATCATAGAATGGGATGCTTTAAATACCTTAGTTGTAGCCGCACTCCTTCAGAATCTTATGCAACTCATAGTTTAGATCTGAAAGAAGCATATGTGTGACTATCAAAGACCTACTTGCTTTGATATTTTCGCCTGAGAAATTTCGGTGTTAAGTTGAAAGCTACCAAAAATCTTACAGCGATTACTGATCTCTATTATGGTTAAAAGCATCGAAAACCCGCAGAGTAAATTAGCTACGTTCTTCTTCTTCGGGTGTCAGATGCAATGTCGCACGTCAACGATCATTTGTCTATTTCATGGTTACATTATAACTAGAGTACCTCACCAGTTTCTCAAATTACGAAACGAAGAGAATTGTTTTCAACCTGGCCCCCTTCTGCCTTCTTTTTTTCCCTGTAACTTTGACATGGAGTAGTGAGATCCTCTCAGTATATGCCCTAAATATGACACTTTTCGTTGTTCTAGTGTCTATTAGTTATGTTTATATGCCAGCTCTTTTTATAACTTCATCATTTGTTATGTGAGTAGTCCAGAGAATACGCAGCAGCCGACGGAGTGTCCACAATTTAAAAGCTTCGATCTGATTTTGCTTCCTAGCTTTAAGTGACCAAGTGTCAACATCTTACAGCACATTACATTAACATTAGACTATGTGTTCGGATATATAGTGGCATATTTCTATTAAGAAGCAGATTCTTAAATTTAAAGAAGCTTCTTTTAGTATGGCCAATTATTTCCTTCATTTCTTCATTATATTCCCAATAATTTAAAGTAGTGCCAATATATGCGAATTTTGCAACATGTTTCAATATTCTCCCCGTTACTTTTAAAAGAAGTGATGTAATAATGGCCACTAATAATCATTATTTTTGTTTTGGTGGCATTATATGTCGCCCGAACGGTTAGCCCAACTCTTTATCTTTTTTTATTGACTGCAGTTCTTCAAGGTTGTTAGCTAAGACCGCAGTATCATGTCTATAGCGAATATTGTTTATATAAATGTTATTACCATTGATACTTTATATTTCATATTCTAATATTAAGTGGTATATTTTCTAAATGTAAATATTAAACAAAACAGGTGACAGAACACATTCCAGTCGGATTCCTTTCAGTATGCCGAAGGTCTCTGTTGAAAGCCATCTGTACGGATTTTGTTATTTTAATACCTTTATCATGTATATCTATCTCCTATAATCTTTTTAATAGCGGCTGGTGATTTACGTTATCAAAAAGCTTTCTGGTAGCCAATAAGGTAGATGAAAATATTTTGCCTTTGGTAGCATAAGCTAGGTAGTTGACTAAATCTAACAATATGATTCTTATACGTTCGCTTAGTTTAATTAATTAGCAGATTTTCTTAGTAGTTCAGAATCGCCAGTTGAGACACATTTATAAGACATATCTCCCAATGTTTCAAACTAATTGTATGTAAACTGGAGAAACCAGATTTTTTTTAAAGTCAAGTACACACCATGAGTTAATAATGATAATTATGTCTATAAATGTACTGGCTATGAGATATCATTAATAACTAATGTTTTCGAGTGTAAATTATAAATACCAACTGACTATAGTCTAAAAGTTATTTAAATTTGTCATGATTTGCTTATATCAACATATCTCGCATTTTTAAAGACATTGAATAAAATTTGCGAGGAATCTTATTGACCAGAAATACAGAAGCAAGCTTCTAAATATATCGGTAATTTTTAAGTTTGTCGGAAACAAACTTTTCTCAATGTGGACTAATGGGTGTAGAAAAAAAAATTCTTGTTTGAAATGATTAAAGTAGGCAGTATGGGTCCCTTTCCTATACGTAATGCTAAGGTGTGGTTTTTTTGTTGTAGAAGTAGGCATTTTCTTCGAAGTTCACTACAATAAGACCTCTCCGCCAATCTACGGTCCCTGTAATTTTATTTTTCTTAATTGGTAATGTTATGTTACCTAACGGCACACCTAGAGTTCTTATATTAGATTAAATTTCTGCCCATATCGGAAAAGTTTTTGGGAATATGATTAAAAACTTTATAGTACCTTAATCTCAATGTAATTGTCCTGATGACCTTAAATTTAATCCTGTTAAGTGTGTTAATAGAACATCTGGTACAGCCATATGTTCTTTCATAAGAGATTTATACAAAGAATATCAAAAATCCACAGTGCATTAAATACTGGGATACTTGAATGTAGAAATTTTACTCATAATTTTCTAGTTTTTGATAGGCCTGCAGTATCAGGAGTATATAGTAAAATTTTTGAGATGATTCCGAAATAACTCCAGACAATACAAATTGACTATGCCGAAGAGTTTAAGAAGTTTTTCAAAATCTATAAACAGGTTTGAGCAGACTTAATGCAGCTTACAGTAAAAATTGTCCTACTTATATTCTGAATAGGCATCAGTGCATATTCGAGGTAGTTGATAAGGTTTTGAAAATGAATTATTTATTGTCTATTGGCGCGTACGATGCTGGAATGTATTAAAATTAACGCCCTTTATGGGACCTCATGATGATATGGCAGTTGACTAGCAGTCACGCTAACTTATTAATTGTATTGTTACCTACTTAGAAAGAATCGTTTTTACATTATATTTTTATTTAACTTAAAATTATTGTGTGAACTAGCTAAAACCTCACTTAATCTTACGGGTTTTATTAGTAAAAGTTTCGTACCTACTACTGATTTGATATAAATATTGCAAAACTGCAATTTGCTTTTTTGTTGCGCTAAATGGGAATTAACTCTAATTAAATTTTCTCTTTTGCTTGTACATAGATGGAGTAGGGGGAATATAATTATAAGGATATTTACAGTTTATACAATTATTTCTTAACATTTGGGAGAAATTTGCATTCCTGATGTATTTTATTTGCAATTTAGCCATCTAAATAAACTTTTACATCATTATCACCAAAGTTATGATACTCCAAGCTTTTATCATAGCTTGAAGGATAAATAATTGAATTAATATTTATAGACCTGAAAAGCTTGAATAGAATATGGTGATTACTTATTTATAAATCACACAGTTTACTCAGTTTAGCTTAATAATTTGAGGTGTAAATTGCTATTTGATTCACTAGATTCCTCTGGTGGTTGAGCTAAGGAGAAATGATTTTGGATATTGAATTTACCGGTACCCCTAGTGCGTATATTTCGAGTTTTTTTTTAACTTTATCTGCAAATTTATTGTACTGTAATTAATACAAAATTTAATTATCTTTGTAAATATATTGTTATTTTATCTTAGTTCCAACGTTTTTTGTGGAACGGATATTTTTACGTTATGTTCAGAAAGTTACTGCGGTGGTTTCATATCATTTTGGATGAAATTGGCATAGCAAAATTCAAGATGGCGCTGATAATATGACAGAAAAAAAATTTCGTCTAGTTTTCTCCAAAATTGGTATGACGAAGTTTTTAGGGCCGCACATAACAACTTCCGTCAAAAATTCGTCGCATGAGAGCAACACGTTTGTGTTAATAAGTGGTTCAGGTCAATAGAACCGTCATAATTAATTGTCTGGTGTCAAAATGTCTATTAAAATTAGTAGAATACAACAACCTGAGTATCACAGCATTCTTTCCACTAATAAAGTAACTATTGATTAAAAACTGCAAAACAATGGTCTCCTATTCAGTAAACAAATACCGATCAAAACTGATTTTTTTTATTCGATAAAGCAGATCGACCTGAACAGAACAACGAATATATTAGTGGAGGAGATTTTACCTTTATTTTAATTTATTTTGGTTATTACAAATTCACTAGAAAATTACATTGTAGTGGAGTAGTCTGACAATTTATCAGCACATTTTCGATTATTAGAAAATGAATTTGGAAGTAGAATAAACTTGTAAACAGAAGAAATTTAACAGTTACTTTTGTGTAATATGTCATGGCGTTTATTACCCAAGTTGTGTTGCTAGTAAAGTTGGATTTATTATCGTCGAAGGCTATAAAATATTATGTTCTAGACAATGTTCTAAAAAGTTTAATGATGATGCTAATAAAGCACCACAATTGGATGAATCCAACACTGACCAGTCCAGGGAACGATCCAGAGAGTCGTCGGCAGAATGAAGAAAGAAATAATGGACCTTAAGGTCAAGCTTGGTCAGTATGAGGGCCAGATTGAACAGCAAACCAGCGAACTTAATCATATGCAATCTGAAAGTAAAACAAAATCCAAGGCATCGGATAAACTTAAGGCCATAACTGTGAGTGACGAGCAAGAAATTTTGTCAATTCAACTATTCCAAACTAGGGAATAGTAAGCAGAAGGTGAAAAAAAAACTTCAAAAATACAAAGGCGAACTTGTTAGCACCAAAAATAGTTTACAAGAAGTTGATTCCTTAAATAAACAATTTTTAATATTTATAGAAGCTCTAACAGTACAAAACTAGCTTTACCTGGAGGAAATAGAAAAACTAAAAAATGAATTGTGTAGTAATACCAGGGAATCCGTGGGATCAAGAGAACGGACTGTATCTATGAACCCCCTAAGAATAAATTCAGCTAAACATCAGATCTTGTTGTTTGGTAACAAATTATGCGTCAGTGGAATCGGAAAATTAATTAAATACTTTCTGGGAGACAGATATGATATAAACAATCAATATACTGGCTTCTTGACATCAACGGAATCTCTTATTGAGTCCTTTACTTCGTTAAGCCAGAAATTCTCCAAAAATAACTTTGTCATATTTTTTATGGGTAGAGGAAATGCACGAAATGAAACGATTATCGATAGCGACATTTGGAACACACTCTCTCATATAACCCAAAGAACATACTTAATAATTGTCACCCTACGCTGTTGTGCAAATCGCAGTGTGCTAAATGATTTCGTGTATAATTTTAACCTAGATATTAAAATGTGTACTCAGAGTAAGATTAAATGCATCTATATATGCCCCGATAGCTTCAGGTCAACATTGGAGAGAGATTGGTATGAAACAATGAATTTTGAGGTCAAACGTAGAATTATTAAATTTATATGTGCTGAGCTGCTTGGTTGAAAGAATATTTACAGAAATTTTCCGCCACATTCTTAATAGCCATAGCTCATCCAAATTTTAGCAAGGCATCTGCAACAGATCAGACACCGCAAAAAACACTTATTTCTGTGTATTATCAGATTATTCGCGGGTTGAAAGCTAAACTAAGACTTGGTTAAATAATGGAATTACTAGTCATAAACTATTTCCATCAAACTATGAAGGATACAGGAAGGATAGAGATCCTGATCAGTTTAACAAGTCGAGAGGTGGAAGAGTCTTGATAGTCATGGAGCGTTCCCTATAGTCTTCCGGTGTGTGTTGTGCCGGGTTGTGATAATGACCAAGTGTGGGTGAGAGTCCGAATTGGTGGCTTCCGGAGCGTTTTCGGCATAGTTTATATCCCGCCGTCATCTATTAAATCAGTTTATGAAGATAGTGTGAACTCAATAAATTACATATTTGATCATTTTCTGACATTCAAAATTTTATTGATGGATTTCCGCAATACTCTCGGTAGCGACCAACATTATTTTCTAAATTTATTTATTACCAATTTAAATGCAGATATTGTATTTACTTCCAACAATGAAGGTGAACAAATCCTCTATGACTGCGTTTGTTTTTACGACCTTACACAGCATAACAATATTTGTAACATTGGCAATGTAATATTGGATTTAGTTTTTTCTAATTATTGTGATATAGTGGTTTCTAATTGTAACTTACCATTAACTAATGTAGATAAACACTACCCTCCACTACTAATAAATTTCTGTGGTAATTTTGTACACGACATAGCATTGGAACCGCAATTTACTAACTATAATTTTCATAAAGCTGATTATAACCAATTGAAAAACCACATTGAACTTATCGACTGGAGGTTTTTGTGTTATGGTGACATTGACGGCGCTATAGAGATGTTTTATACAATTTTTTATGTTGCAATTGATATGTATGTCCCAAAAACTAACATACTCATCTTAAATACCCTAATTATTTTTCGAAAGCTACTAATTAGCTCTGCAGGGAGAAAAATGGAGCTTATTCGAAATTTCGTCGTACCCGTCAACTGACTGACGAGACTATGTGGAAAACATTAAGATACCAGTCCAAACCTTCAATCAAAAGGGATTACGATAATTTCATCCACTTAACTCAAAGTAATATTCTGAAGCACACGAAAGCTTTCTGGTTTTATATTAGAACTCAACGAAACGCGGCTGGACTTCCTTTATATATGAAGTTGAATGACACACAATTGACTGACTCACATTTAATTGTAGATTTATTCGACGACTTCTTTCAGTCAATATTTATTTCAACAAGTTTGAGCCTCTCAAAGCCTACACATATTCAATGAATAATATAAATCTACAGAACATAGGTATTAATAGTTATACTGTATTCGAAAAAGTTATCGAACTCGATGAACCCAAGGGTGCTGAACCAGACGACATCCCACCCCTCTTCATAAAAAACTGCAGTCCAACTTTGACTTTTTCACTTAGTTATATCTATCAGCGTTCCCTAAGCCAAGATCTATATCCTAACATATGGAAATCAGCTTATGTCACCGTAATTCACAAAAATGGAGTGAGCAATTACCGTACGATATCTAGTGTAGACTCTATAGCAAAAGTTCTTGAATTTATAGTCGTTGACAAACTTATTTTCAATCTAAAAAATATTCTCTCTGGCCGCCAACACGGTTTTTTACCTCATCGCTACTGTCAAACAAATTTATGTACTTATTCTCAATATCTGTCAGCCGCTATCGATTTGGGTGCTCAAGTCGACTGCGTAAATCTCGATTTTAAAAAAGCGTTCGACCAAGTAGACTACAGTATTCTCATCGGTAAACTAAAATCATATGGTGTGGAAGGTCCTTTATTGTCATGGTTATAGTTACCTTCATAATCGTACACAAGTAGTTAGGATAAAGGGTGTCCTTTCCAAGGAGATCAGAGTAACTTCGGGAGTACCTTAGGGTTCACACCTGAGTTCGGTTTTGTACTTTATTTTCATGAACGACCTCGCGGATGTGAGGGTTGCCAATTTCTCCTCTATGCAGATGACCTACTAATTTTCCGAAGAGTGTTAAGTATTAATGATTGCTTAATATTACAATCTGAACTTCGTAAAATAATTGACTAACGTAATGAAAACCGGATGGAGTTAATCATTTCTAAATGCAAAATCATTGCGTTTTTAGGGAAGAAATTGCCAATATCACATACTTATTTTATCTTAAACTCTCAAGTCCCTCGAGTAAAGTTAATTAATGACAGGTGTAATTTTAGATTTAGAATTGAGCTTTCAAGATTACATCAATTATGTTTTATCAAAATCTTTTAAAATGGCAGGATTTATTATGAGACGCTGCTGGGAGTTTTCCAACATCGAAGTCCTAAAATCCCCATATTATTCTTTTGTTCGAGGTCATTTGGAATATTGCTGCGTAGTCTGCTCACCATATCATAGAACTTCCATAAAGCGCTTGGAGCGGTTTCAGTCGAAATTTGCAAACTTTTTATTGTATAAACTAAGAAATGATAAGAGTATTTTATAATACCAGCAGCGATTGTCAATTCTGAACATGACCAGCCTAGAAAAGCGCCGAATTTTCTTGAGTATACTTTTTGGGTTTAAGATAATTGTAAATATTATAGCCTGCTTTGGTTTCTTGGCGTTTATCAATTAACGTTTTCGTTCACGAAGCACTCGTCTCACTGAGGGGTTTTCGATTAACTGAAGCTGAACAGATGTTGGTAGATACAGTGTTATGAATCGAATTATGCATTATATTAACATTTATGTTCCCTTTAACACCGAGTTTAATGATACAGTGATAACGTTTGAATAACAACTGAATTTACTCATGTCTGACGATGTGTAACATTCAGAGATACCAGATTATATATTTGTGATTGAGTTCATTTTTTTTTATTGTTGTTGTATTTTTGTTAAATTAGTTTAATCTTTTAGTTTAATATTGTATTTTATTTTAATCTATAACTAGTTCTAGACAACATATGTACTATTTGGATTTCTGGATCTGTAATGTACTGTAATAAATAAATAAATAAATATTGAATTCAATATGGTGGAGAAAAACATTGATTTTGTCCGGTTTTCTCCAAAATTGATAAGGGGGGTTTTCAGGGTCGTACATAACGAATATGAAATTATTTTTAAAGAATCCAGGATGGCGGATTTAATATGGTGGACAAAAAATTAATTTTGGCCGATTTTCTCCAACATTGGTACGATGGAGATTTCGGGTTCGCACATAAGGAATCTGAAATTTTCTAAAAAATTCAATATGGCGGATCCAATATGGCGTCTAAAAAATGCACATCTTTCGATTTTCTCCAAAAGTGGTATAGAGGCATTCGGGATGGTCTGAATTAAAAACCTTAAAATTCTTTTTAAAATATTAAATATGGCGAATTCATATGCCGGACTAAAAATGTTACATTTTTTTCAAAATTGGTACTGGTTCTTTTTTGAAGGTAAATAGCGGATGTAAAATTATTTTAGGAAAATTTAATGTGTCAGATTCAATATAATGGTCAGAAAATTTTAAATTTTTGGATTTTATCCAAAATTGGTTCTAGAGGGTTTTAGTGGGTGTAGATTCAGACTAGATTAAGAGATTAAAATTATTTTTTTGAAATTCAATATGTCGGATCCAATATGGTATCTTACATTTTTTTGAATTTGTTCAGAATTGATATTAGGTTTTTTTCGGGGCGTATACAAACTCAATATGGAGGATAAAATTATGTCGGACTAAAGAATTTACGTCTCAAGTTCTTTAAATATCTGTATTGGGAGATTTTGGGATCCTATATTACTAATCTAGAGTTAAAATTCAAGATAGTAGATTTACTATGACTGATGTAATTTCATTCAAAACTGGTATTTGGAGGTTAATCAGAATCAAAGATTTTTTCGTTGTTTGAATAAAATGGACACTTTTTTCCGATCTTGAAATCACTGCGATGAATATTAATCTCGCTTAGCACTTAGTTCAGCGAATTTATGGATATCATAACAAATTCAAAACTAAAAATCGAAAAATAAAATTTTTATAAAAAATTGAACCTATTTCTTAACTACTAACAGGAGAAATATTCAGACCATAGTACGAAAGAGAATCACATTTTGTCATGTATTAATTTGGCGGGTTGTATGAAATTTCTAGACCTTTTTAAAAAATTTGCTACTTTGAGATATGCAATATTTTTTTGTCTATATTTTTCGTTATTAGAGCAACAAACTGTGCTGCTTTAACTTTAATACATAGTCTAACTACCGTTATACTGTTGTTTTTAATAGAGGAAGAAGCAAACACAAATCCCTGCTACTGACTTATTTCACCACAATATTTTTCTTTTTAAACTTTTAAATTGTGTAAGAAATTTACTATGATAAAATAAGCGAGAAACACTACAATAGTTAATATTAATTAAACACCAACATTTTAATAACGAGTGATATATCGGTTAACTATATAAATAACATCAGCTTATATTATTTAGGATGATAAAAATCCACCCAAAAGGGACGTAAATTCAAATTAAAATAATGTCAGTTAACACTATTAGTGTTGAGATTACTTACATTCCTGATTTATCTTTTTATTAATTTATGAGTAATTCTTCCATGGTTTTAAATATCAAATATTTGCTAATACATTTCAGATAAGTATTTAAATAAAGTTAGATCTTGTCTCATTATGTGACATTATATGAACTTACTGTACTAAATACATATTGTTGAATACAAAAGCGGTTCAGTCTAGAATACATCATCGTTTCCCATTATTCAGAAGGGATTGAGAAGACTATTATTTTTACCGCAGAGCTAAAATCAATCCTTAGTACTAAGGATCCTTGTCAGCATTTGGTTTCAAGACAATCTTAGTTGACAAATTGTGCGTTGCCAAAAATGAATCCAAAAATATTCAGATAGTTCATAAAGAATTCTACTACACAACATAATTTCCGATCTGGTATTTATCATTTTTACTGCTTTATGATTATGTTTATTAATATAAAATTTCTTAATAGCAATATATACCAAAAAACTGTAATATTTTACATTCATATAATTTTGGCTAAAATATGACAATTTTAAGTAAATATTTAAGTTGACCAGGCAGTTATGTTGAAAGTATAAAACACATAAAAATACATTCTTTATATTTAACTGAGACATCAGCGAGATTTTTATTCTGTATTTTAATGAGTAACTTTTAACAGTTTGTTTTAGTTTATTTATTTATTTATGTAGCTCTTGACTACTTATAACCGTATTACAAAAGAAAATCAATTTTGATTGCGTGAATAAGTAATCAGTGTCCTACCAAAAATGTACAAACTAGGTGCACTTTTTGGAATATCAGACAACATATTAAAAAAGTGAAGCTTCTCATAAAACAGCATATTTTACATTGAAGAAATTCATATAATGCCGAAATGATGAAGTTAATTATGGAATTTCAATCTTACTTTCACGGAGCCGATTAAATATTCTGGCATTAGATTATGGTCAATTTTATATATCAGAAGAGGATTCGCCTTTTAAATGTTTTGCTCCACCTTCAACTAATTTCTTTAGTATAGTCCTAATTCAGGTAAATTTTGTCTTGTTGTCTTTGCAATTCATTCACCTTTTCTTTGATGCAAGAAATTAATAAAGAACTACAATAAGGTGACATGATGGAACACTTTATTGGAAATGTCCATTTTTTCCTAATTTTTTTCCAAAGATAATCAAAGTAAATCGAAAAATGTGCCTGGGGATTTAAACTGAGATTCAAATACTTAATTTCAGTAACAAACTCTATCGGTGAATCATTTATAGATATAGAAAAACTCATATTATGAAACCTTTTACTATTCGCAGTTGAGTTAACAACCATACCTTTAATTTATGAAGAATTTAATATAACCAGTTATATAACATATTAAGCTCACTATTTAAAATATCTACAATTATAGAATAATCTTTTTTAGAAACAGATGTAAGGATATGATGAGTAAATCAATTCAAAAAATAATCCTTCAAAGCTTTATTGATATCGTTAATATATATCAAAAACAACACGGGTCCGAAGATCCTCTCTTGGGGTAAACTCGGGACCCTTTCCTTTTTTGAGAGTTCTCTGTTATCTATTTTTGTCCTATGAAATATGCCTTCTAATTAGTTATCAATTCAACTTGGAACACACTTACTAATGCCGTTAATTTTCTGATAAGAATTCGAAGATCAATCGTCTCAAATGCAGGCTCAAGATATTCAAAAACACTAATCACTATTTCACCATTATTTATTTGTCTGTCAAATTTACAAAGATATACTGGATCTCACTCGGTGGTAGATTTATAGATCTAAACTCTAATGAAAGTGGTGGTTTATTTACTTTTGTGATAGGTATTATTACACCGGTTTTGAGGTCACGTGATATTTTTCTGATAGTCAATGAAGTATTAATCAAGTATAATAGGAGATATCCAATTACACAGAATAGTTCTTTTACCAATTTAATATTCACACTGGCATCATTAGAACCTTTACTTTTTAATGTTTAAAGTTTCAAAATTTAAAATCCAGATTTTATATTTAAATCTTGTCACTTTCACTCTTTATACTCTATACTCTCTGAAACTTTATACAACGAATCAAACAAAAAGTCATTCAAATTCTCTGCCGCAGAGTCTGTCTAATCAGTGTGTTGTTTATTTGTTTATCGTCTTGTTTTATGAAACAAAATCTCTTTAAGTCTCCTGAATATTAAAATCATTGGTTATTATAATAAAAGATGACGAAATGTTTTTTACTCTGACATTCTTTGTTACTGCTTATTTAAAGTCCGAACTGTGAATAATGTTTTTAATTTTTTGGATTCGCTATTCTTTTTTTTTCCAGTCATTGTTAACGTATCCCAAAAATACAGTTAATAATTGTTTACGAACTATAATATGCTGTTACGCTACTTTTAATTGTATCATAAGTGACCAATAATTATTATCACCGAGTTATTAAACGCAAGAGAAAAACCAAGACACTTTCTTACATAAGTATCGGTATGCCTACTATTAGACTTACATACTGCAGTATCCATCGATGTAAAATTCATGTTCCGGAATTTCTTAAGTCAAGTGTGTTTCACTCAAGCAGCACGCCAAAGGGTAGTCAACATATGATAAGAGATCAGATTGGCGATATTTTAGGTCAACGGCGACTTTCTAATTTGTTGTGTAAAGAAAGCCTGTTAACAACGGACATATATTTATTAAAATTTTTGCCAATTTAAGAATTTCTCTCTCTAAAAGGTTGCCTCTTTTTTATATATGTGTTTTTTTAAATATAATTTTCTCAATCAAAAATCAACAGTTTTTAATTTTTAAATTTATATAAAATAAAAAGTTTCTTATTATTTTTTTTCGTGACTAATTTGGCAATTGGGAATTTTAGTAAAAGAAAGCAGGCAATCTTCTGGATATAAGCTATGGCTGCTAAGTTGTAAATGTTGGTGTATAAATTGCTGAAATGAAAAATCTAAATTGAAATAGAGATGCTGAACTGCTCATTGGTAGAATGCTATACTGCCGATGTAATTTAATTAATTCCAGTTCTGTTGTTTTATCGGTCTATATGGGTTGTACAATCGCTACACCACAACTTTAGAATTGTAGGTAATTGCAACTTAGGTAGTAGTTAATATATTTTATGAAAAATTTGATTATTACAAATTTTAAATCGCGTTTTACTATTTGATTTGAAGACGCTTAATTTTCAGGAACAGGTTAAGTCCAGATTACTTTCATAATTATACGGATGGTATTCCTTTTCATATTTATGGTTACGTCCAAATTTAACACTCTTAAGACTCCGTTACAGTAATGAGTGTTTTTATTAAAGTATGCGTAGCTATGACTTCGTAAAAGAGGTACAGTCACGATAATGGATATAAATTAGTCGCAACCCCATCCTTCTCATTCCAAAGCTACAAAAAGAGCTATAGAATTTAGACCCTAGTATTTGTGTATCTGTGAGTTAAGTAAGGAATAACTTAGAAATTAAAAAAAACTGAATATCCAATGATTTTTTATTACCTATTCTTAATCGGAAAGCATGTTAAAACATCAAAGATTAAATAATAAATAATTTTGTCTCTATCTGATAAATTAGTGTGTCTAGGTTAACAATATTAGTTTTCGGTTAAAGTATTGAAGTGTTTATTAGGTAGGTTTTTTTTCAAATTCTTTAAACCTCAAACTTGGAGACCTATATTTCGCGTAAAACAAGTTATATAATAAAATATCAGTATAAAGCTTATTGAATTTTCACAATCTATCAAGTGCAGACTAATAGCTAATTTCCGGAAAGATATTCTGACTCTGAGGTTAAATAATTAAAAGAAAAACAGTTTTGAAAATCTGGTACCAAAGTGAGAATATTTACATTTCCAATATAACGAATGTACAAATCTTACTGAAAAGAAGTAATTTATATACTGTAGTTCTTGATTTCTTGTGATAAAGCTTTGAACTTATCAAAATTCCACAGGTATTTTGGTATTTACACGTGTATTTCAATAAGTAATTCAAATTTAAAAAGTTGTTTACCAACTAGTCTACTTTATGTATTGTATTTAAACTATCATAAATATTAAAACATATTCATACTTAATATATATATATATATATATATATATATATATATATATATATATATATATATATTAGATCAATTTGATGGTATTTCTCACCGGGTGATCTCGTATTGGAACAACATTCAATAATTTCTTTCTTAAAGAAAAATGATGTTTAGATTAGACAGGCCCTTGAAAAATATATTGTAGAACACTTCGATTTATAGAGGGTAGAACAGGACAAACATATTTAAAGTTGTGTTTCTTGCACGGGACTTCTTAAAAATTTCAGGTATTTGGATCATACGTTAGAAATTGGCGTAAATCAGTTTGTATCTAAATTAACTAGTTTCTGAAATGAGATATTAACATTTTAAAAAAGATAGTAGAAAGTAGAAGAAATGTTTGTTTTACTCAATGTTATATCGTTAGCAGCAGAGGCCTGTAAAAAAGTGACAAATAAAATTTTTTGTATATCAATAAAGCAATTTGAACATAGGGTATATTTATAATTAATATTCCTAAAAACTATTCATAGAGTGGGAGAGAATTTAATTTAAAAAAAAACGTAATTTTAATATTGTTACGATTTTATATTTTTAAAATCGCTCACTGCACTGTTAAAAGTAACTTTAAATTTAATGTACATTCATTAATTTAACTTAATAATTGTTAACCATAAATCGTGAATAAGTTACATGTACTTTGAAATTAAAGCTTTGTACATTAAATTTAATTGAATGTTACCTTAAATTTCAATAAAGTAACTGAAAATATACCAAATCTAGTGTATAATTGCCTTAGATTTAACGTAAAAATTATAAAATTTAATGTATTAACATTAAATACATTAAAATTAATATGAAGTTTTTAGAGTGTGGGTCCGTAGAACAAAACACTTTTCACTAATACTTCTAATATTTATATTAACTATTTCTTAACACAGCTTAAACACAACTCTCTTATTACTACTTCTTCATATCTTCACTATTCAAATACCACTATACAACTCTACAGCTTACTATTCTACACTGTAAAAAAACTTCACATTAATTTTAAGTCCTGGAAGCAAATTTCATAAGTCGTTTATTAAATGCATTTAATGTTAATGCGTTTAATATTAACGCATTAAATTTAAAAATTAAATCTAATGTAATTGTACATTAAATTTGGTATGTTTTCAGTTATTTAATTGAAATTTAAGGTAACATTCAATTAAATTTAATGTACAAAGCTTTAATTTTAAAATACATGTAACTTACGATTTAAGGTACAAAATGATTAAATTAAATTAATGAATGTACATTAAATATAAGATTATTTTCAACATTATACGCTTATCCTATTCCTACACTGTTAAAATGAACCTTAAATTTAATGTAGGTTCTTTAATTAAATTTTGTTATGTAGTTAATTCTTCAAAAATCTTGTAGGCTTGTATAGTATGGGAAGGTCTTTGGAAAAAATTGTACCTGACGGATTCACAACGGGCGTGTTCATAATGTGTCTAGATTGTACAAAATTAAGCAATTAATCTTAACATATAAGAAACGCTAAGTTAAGTCACTATTACAAAACAACTGAACTGAGATTCATCATTGTCTTCATTAGTAGTCTATAAAATAGTCATTCAACGCTGAATGGGATATTAACTACATTTTTCCAACTGCGTCTTCGAAAATAAATAGATAAATAACAGGCCCGAACTAATGAAATAATAAATCTAATGAGTCGCAATAAAATTAAATATTCATTAAATTTATTTATGTAGCCGAAAAATATTAAACATTTTTCTTAACTATACACATCTTTTCGACAAAATTCTGAGTTTTCTGTCAAAATAAATGACAATTTTTATTAACAATTTTTTTTTCCCTTGGTAGACCAATAAATTTGACTACATCGGTAGTTGAAAAAATCAACAAAATGTCAACTTGTGAGCTAAATTTTTATTTATCAGGTCGAAAATGAAAAAACAATCATCAATTTCCGGAGAACTACTCCTATACAATTTTACCAGATTTACAACAGATATTTTATTATGGTTTGCATACTTAGGCTCAAGCAGAGGAACTTAGCAAGTGAGTATTTTTCCTTGTTATTGGCTTTCTTTTTATTATATTATACAGCTTTTTATGGCCATATATTAACATCTTTTTCAATAGGTTAATAGAAAACTTCATAAATTTTTAATCTCTGAGAATACCGCGAAACATATTTACTTTTAAGGGAGAAATTGTAAATAAGACTTATAAAAGCAGTCGTAAAATAGAATAGAATAAAATATTAAAAAATATTTATACAGTAAGCCACCTTCTTGTTGTAAGTAAAATTACTAAATTACCTAAATTATTTTTAGAACATCAATAGTATTTTAATGACGATATTAATCAACCAATTTCCTTTATTTTATTTAATTCATTGCTAAATTATAACATGTAATAAAGTCAATTAAAAAGAAATTAATGATTATAACCAGATATGACACCAGGTATAAAAATAGGATATAATCTGGAAAATGTTAAAGTAAAAGAGTAGAGCGTGATAAACGTTTCAAATCCAATACTTTTCGAAAAATATAAATTTGAAAAAATATACAATGTGTACATAATATTAATAGATATGTGCTTCTGATTAAATAAAAAAACGACTGTCGAATGTTTAAGTACTAAAAATATTTATTATAATTAACCAAGCAACTTATTAGGGATATCCTTTATTATTTTAGATATTTTTTGCGTAATATCCCTCTTAACCAGAGTAAACAGTTTCTGCGAAATTGGTCAATAAAAATACATTTCTTATATATTTTACCAGGTTGTAGCGATCTAACTGTGAATAATCTTTAGAAAATTTGTGATTGTAGGTACAGTTGGAGGTAAGAAAATTATTATTTTAATTGCAATTTTTATGAATAAGGATAAATTTAAACTCTAAGATCACTGATTTTCCTTAAAACGTGGCAACTCTCTAAAGGCACTATACACATATAAAAATGTTAATGTGTTAAACTAACTTTTGTACATTTTTTAAAAAACTGTATAGAGGATGTTGCTAAAATATTAAAGGAAAATATTTTACAGTTAAAAATAAGAAAAAAGTTTTTATGAACGTATGTTTGGAAAAACTTTAACAAATTTTGAAGTTGATTTATTAAAGACAAGTGTATGTTAACAATACAGCATTTTATTTTCTATATAGCTTGTTATCAATGTTCCAAATTTTTGAGGAAATAGTTACCCGAAATACTAATCCTTCTCTTGAATGTTGCAAATCGTTTTGTTATAAATTGTGGTGTTAAATCCCTGCAGCGTGTAAATTCGATATGATATATATTAATCTATATATAGAGGGTGATTAAAAAAAAGGTGGGCAATCTATCGGTGGATATAGCTGATATGAATATGACATCATATGATCATATACTTTTCGAAACAGGATTTCATGGCGAGATATTCGCCTCCCACTTGATAAAATGTAATACTGTTTTGATAAAAGTTATAATAAACATACGCCCTTAGAATGATTTCATAAATTTTTTATTGTGTGCCGGGTAAGCCGGAGGTGCTGTATTCTTGTATAATTTTTTCGTTAAATTTTAAAATCTGTCGGATTTTTTAAATATAACATCCATTTTAACTTATCTATTCTTTTCTTGTAACAAAAGGTCTTCGTCATTGATTTCAAAAACTGAACCATTTTTGAAATAAATGCATTTAAATATTTCATTGCATGCAATTTGAATGTAGTTTAATAGTAGAAATACCTTTTAGCTTGCACATTCAACACTTAAAAGTGTGCTACATACCTTAATTTACCCTCCTAGTAGTAAAATAATGGGTATTCCTATTACGAAAGTGCATTCACATTGGATGTGGTAAAATATTCATATGTATTTATCTCAAAAATTATTTATTTTTTCGAAATAAAAAAGAGTAGCTCTTTTTCCAAGGAAAATATAAAATAATTAAAAAATGTGTTATATTTTAGAAATTGAACTAGGGTACGTACCCCCACCTCACTTGACACGTAATAAAATAAATTTTTACACCATAATAAAGATATCATTTTTATTTTGGCCCCTGTTTTGTTAAAATATAAGGTGTCAAAAATTCCTTAAAAAAATTTTTCTCTCATAATACAGGCGCCTCTTGAGATATTGAAATGAAATTTCGAAAGCTTCTTTTTGCTTAAATCATATATTTTGTAAAAAATTAATTCAAAACAATTAATAAACACGTTAAAAATAGTGGAATTTTTGATACTTCAACTGGCATAGCAGCCAAATGGAGAATTTTAGTATAAAAAAGTTTGTATCTTTCTATCCTATTGCTTCGTAGTCTAGCTAATTTCGTCAGCTCCTGGTTAAATCTCTATTTGAATTTTGTAGAAAAACATCCACTTAATATGGCACTACTTTAAACAAAATATGTCTGGAATGAAGCATTGTCAAAAATAAGAAGTTTTATGTAGGTTGCGTTGAGTTTTATTTTGCAACAATGGTGCAATTTACAAAAAATGGGCAAAAAATCTAAATTATCTTATACACATGAAATTTTGCATATAGGCTAAAAATTGCAATTAAAAAAACTTTTTTTAAAAAATTTTTCAATGTTTTGAGATATTACCTCACTTTTGAATTTTTTTTGGAAAAAAATTAAAATTTGACAAATACACGTGACTACTTTTTTTTTGGTTCATTTTTATCTCGATCGAAACAGAAATTGTAGCCAAAGTCAAATTTCGAGTAAAGCTATTAATAAAAAAAATCTCATATAATATATACATACATATATATATATATATATATATATATATATATATATATATATATATATATATATATATATGTATGAGTCACAACAATAATAGCTGTAACTACATTTTTCCGTATATTTTGGGCACCCTTTATATTAGGGTAGACAAGGAAAAATATCTTTAATTTACTTGTAGGCTCTTGCTATACAAAACAATTTAGCTGACATTTCTTATTTGATTTTAAAAGCACAGAAAGACTACGTCACCTCGAACTTTCGTTTGTCTCTTTTACTCAGTAACTTCTTTTAAAAAATTTTTCAATATTTTGGATATTACCTCACTTTAGAATTTTTTTTTGGAAAAAAATTAAAATTTGACAAATACACGTGACTACTTTTTTTTTTGGTTCATTTTTATCTCGATCGAAACAGAAATTGTAGCCAAAGTCAAATTTCGAGTAAAGCTATTAATAAAAAAAATCTCATATAATATATATATATATATATATATATATATATATATATATATATATATATATATATATATATATATATATATATATATATATATATATTGTTGCCGGAACCTCTCTCTTTCGTTTATTTTTGCTATTATTTTAGTCCCTGAAGATGTTTTTCCCGGAACCGAAACGTCGCGTTCTAGTGGCGTTGCTGCCCTGTTAATCGGCGTAGATCCGATTAAGTTTGGAAAAAATGAACTTTCTAGATTGTTAGAGTTTTCGTACGACACAGAAATATGTCTCTGCGTCCTTGCTCCGTGCGCAACAATATTTGTTTCTTGCAGGAACCGGTTAATAATATTAGGGGCGCTCTGGTTTAATTTTAATCGACCTGGTTTATAAGTATCCCTGTTTCGGTCAATTTGAAAACCCTCCTCAGAGTTAGACACCGATTCAATGTATTTAATTAAATCTTTCACGGGAGTGTATTTTTGTTCTGTCTCGTCTATAGTTTGTAGGGAGTTTGGGGATTGAGTGTTTGTCGTGTGACGAAGTAGGGCGGCAGGTTTCCCCACCGCCGAGGTCCCACCAATTCCACCCGGGAAGTCCATATGACCACCCGCCTCATTAAACACGGACTGATGGGATGTTTCGTGACTGGACATGTCTTTAAGAAGAATAATATTAAATTGATATTGGGGCAAAATTTTATAAAAGATTTAGTCACGATTAATTACTTGTCACGGTGGGCGTTTAATTAAATAGTTTTTTGCGTTTGTTATTACGACAGGAATTAATAATATATCAGGTCTGTTCTTATGTTTAGTCTGTCTGTGCGCATCTATAGGTCTGTTCTTTATACCTATCGTTGTTGATAATATAAATTTAACAATAAAATAAATTTTAACAGTTCAAATAAACTTAAAATTCTCAAACAAAAGTAACAAAAAGTATTTTCTAGAATAAAAGTAATAAAATCAACTTGTTCCGAGATTTCTATTAAAAGAGAATCTCGTTACAAAAAAACAAACAAAACGTAATAACTAAGTATAACAATTATAACGAAAAAACGACACAATTAATATTAATAAAATATTAGTGTTAGCAAACGATTAAGATTAAATCAAGTTTGAATTTACTCAGAAGTTTTCATAGTATTCGGATGTCTTGGTAAAAGTTTTTGGTACGTCTATGAGTTGCTAGAGCTTATATTTGCTGACGCAACCTTGCGACGTCGGCCGTCGGCAAGCGGCTTGGTACCGACAAAAACAAAGGAACAAGGACGTCTGGGCTACAGGCGTCTGGGTTTTCCCAACTTATAAATTTCACTTAAGTTTTGGATTTTACACAAAGAAATTTATTTTAATTAGTTCGCGGTTTTTTATTACAACGTTATAAGCGCAATTATAACGTTAGCATTTTTAATTGCGTGTGCTTGTTTATGCAGTTATTAATTAAAACTTGTCACAAACGATAGGTTTAACAGAAAACTCTCAAGTTTTAGTTTTTCAGTTTCACGCGAGGAAAGTCTTTATACGGTTAAGAATAATAATAGTAAGACAAACTCAAAGTAGAGTTTTTTACGCGAAAATCAATCGCTGGTTTTTCCCGTAGAGCCGAACACTTATCAGACCCTACGGTTAGCCTGGCACGAAGTTTTCTAACAGAACAAACAAGTAGGGCTTAGGCGCACTTTTGGAAAGTGACTTCCAACTTTCCAAACTTACCAAAGTACAACGTTTGGTTGCTTTGCTTGCCTACTTGTTTGTAAAAAACAGAATTACTACCCTATTCGCGAATGGGCGCAATCAATAATTTTTCTTCTGGCAGAGAATCAAGGCATTAATTTCTTGGGAGAAATTAAATACTCTAGAGGCTCTCCTATTGAAAATCCCCGGGAGTTTTCGCTAGCTCTGTGCAAATGCTAGGTACTAACTCCTCGGCAGCGATCTCGCGACGCGTGGACAACCCAGCGAAATGCGTGTAGATTGTCTTTCGAAACTGAAGCCCGAATCTTAGCCTGTGGTGTATACTTCTTCTATCTCACGATGTCAGGCAAGAATAAGAGAGTGAATCTAGTTGTGTGTGTTTTTCGAGTGAGTGGACTTCCGTCACTTATACTCGTTCTTTTTGTAAGCAGTATACTGCATGCCCTTTTTACATTATGTGATGTGTGTGTGTTTTTTTTTTATTATGTCATCACTATATTTTTATCTATCATCCTCTTAAATTCTCATGTGTTACGTTCGGATTACTCTTTACGGGGGTCTTATTGGTGCATTTACATTTCTATTTTTCTTTCTTTGTAGGTTGGGATTTCTGTTTATGGGGAAGGAGTTTTGGATGATTGGATTGGGGTGGGTTAACATTTTTTGTAGGAATTTTTCTTGGTTTTTGGTGAGTGAATCTTGGATTGTTGGTATTTTTAATTCCCTATGTATTTGAGTATTCCGAACGTACCACGGAGCATTAATTATACTCCTGAGTACCTTATTTTGGAATACTTGAATCTTTTTTTTATGTGTGTTAGCAAGCTGGCACCAAGCTGTGCTAGCATACATAAATTTGGGTTTTTTAACTTGATTGTATAGTAATAATTTGTTTTTTAATGAAAGTTTGCTTTTTCTAAATAACAGTGGTGTTAGCCTGCCATATGTTTTTTTGGCTTCGCTTAGTTTATCCTGAACATGTTCATTCCAAGTCAAGTTTTTGTCTATGATGACACCCAGGTATTTGATGGATTCCTTCCATTCCACCTGTGTGTCATTTATTATTAGTTCTGGACCGTTGTCCCGGATTCTGGAGTTTTTTATTATGATGGCTTGGGTTTTCTCTGGATTGACCTTGATCTTCCAGAGTTTCGCCCAAGTCATCATAACATTTAGGCAGGTTTGTAAATTCCTGTGTATGAAATTTATCTTTTTGTGCCTACTAGAAATGCAGGTGTCATCAGCATATATTGACAGCTCTGTTCTTGGGGTTTTTGGGATATCAGCTGTGTACAGGGAGTATAGGACAGGGGATAAGGGAGATTCTTGCGGCACTCCGGCCTCCATTGTTTTTTCGTTGGATTTGGTATCTTCAATCCTCACCACAAATCTTCTGTTATTAATGAAGGAAGCTATATATTTTGTGAAATTTGGGTTAATTTTGAATTTGTGGTGAAGCTTGTACACCAAACCCTGGTGCCAGACCTTGTCGAACGCCTTCTGGATGTCTAAGACTACCAGTCCGGTTTTTTGACCTTTTTGGAGCCCATCCAGAGTGCGGTCAACCAGTCTGACTACCTGCTGTTCTGTGGAATGAAATTTCCTGAAGCCAAATTGTTCATCTGGAATCAGGTTTTTGTTCTCTATTTCATCCCACAGTCTGGAATGAAACATCCTTTCACATAATTTAGCTATGGAGGGGAGTAGACTGATTGGTCTCCAATTCTGGGGAAACGTACGGTTTTTATTTGGCTTCGGTATCATACAAACCACCGCTAGTTTCCAGTTGTTGGGGAAGTGTTTGTATTCGAACGTTTTGTTTATTATTTTTGTTATTGTTTGTATTGCGTTGTCTGGTAGGTTTTTGAGGGTTATGTTTGTTATGTTGTCGTAACCGGGGGCTTTTTTGTTGTTAAGAAATCTGATTTCGTTTTTTACTTCTTCTATGTTGGTTTCTGGTATGTTTTCTATTGCAGGGTCTGTGTCTGTTGTAATAAATTGATTCGCTAGCCTCTCAATTCTTTCCTCCCAGTCGATATCGTCGTCAGGGTCTTCATTTAGGGTGAATTGAGTTTCCAGCGAGTCAGCAAATGCGTTAGCCTTCTCAATGTCTGTATAGGCCATCCCGTTGGTTCCATGTATAGGTGGTGTTTTTGTTTTGTATTTGTCTCTGAATGTCTTTTGTATCTTCCACAATGAATTGTCTTCTGGCGTAAGTGTTAGTAAAAAGTTTTCCCAGTTCGCGTTTCTAACTTCATTGATCTCTTTTTTAATCTGGTTGGTTAGCCTATTTGCCTCTCTAGTAAATCTGGGGTCTAGTGTATCTTTTGCCCTGCGTCTTAGTCTGTTTCTTTCTCTGATCACTGCTTTAATTTCAATTGGAAGAGTATATGGGTTATAGTTCTTAATTTTTGTTTTAACTTTAGATGTTTCTATTGCAGTTTTGATGTTATTTGTTAGAGTTTCTATTGCATCTTCTAATGATTGTTTATTTGTGATTTCTGGAATGTTTGCTATGTTTGCTTCTATTTTCTCTTTAAAATTTATCCAATTTATTTTTGTTAAATACTCTTCTGTGGGGATTGCGTCGTTTTCCCCGAGTTTTATTAAGACAGGGCAGTGATCAGCGCTAAGATCATGTATAACTGAGGTGTTTGTCTCTTGATTGATATTTTTGGCAACTCCAATGTCCAAGAGATCAATGGAGTTATCCGCGAATCTGGTCGGTTCATTGGGGCTTATTACAAATACGGGATGATTTCCTCTATACTCATTGAGAAGGGTTCCGTCTCTGTTGGTTGCTAATGCTCCCCATTGTCTGTGTTTGGCATTTAGGTCCCCGGCTACTAATGTTGCGTCGTTGTTATGTATTTGTAGTAAATTGTCTAAGTCGTCGTTTGTTAGTTGTCTTCTAGGTGGTTTGTATGCCGAAGTTATGGTTAGCGGGAAATCGGCCATGTTAATTACAATTGATGTTGATTCTATTGCGTTAGACTGATAGGAGTTTATCCTGTAATGGTCAATATTCCGCTTAATTAATATTGCAGTACCTCCCCCTCTTCTGTCCATTCGATCGTCTCTGTACACTTCATAATTTTTAATTTTAAATCTGACTGCAGGTTTTAGGAAGGTTTCCTGGAGGAGTAGGACATCTATTCCGCAATCCTCCAGGAAGTCTCCCAGTTCGTAGATTTTGCTACGCACAGATTCTGCATTCCATGTGGCTATATTGAGGTTTCTGGGTTTTCTTTTAGTTCCCATTGAGTAGAGCCTTCAATATGGGATTCTTGTTTAGGGCGTTTGCCAAAGTGTCCACTCTTTCTTCGATTTCATGTGGTTGAAGGGCCAAAATGCCAATGAAATGCTGGCTAAGGTTATTTATTATTGAATTGTTTGTGTTTTGTGTGTTGTTTTGGGTGTTATTGTTTATGTTGGTTTGTCTAGTATTTTGATTAGTAGCTGTATGTTGTGGTTGTTGGTTTTGTGTGTTTTTTGTTGTTTGTGCAAAAGTTATGTTGTCTGTCACGGGTTTTGGTGGTGGTCTTGCTGTATTTGTTTTTAAGTTTGGATTGTTGTGGTTCATGGGATTCTTTATGCAACCACTGTAGTTGGCCGGGTGAGGGCCACCGCAGTTTATGCATAAAGGAGGGGTATCTTTTGTTTTTGTGCATGTCGAAAAATGATGGTTTTCGGCACATATCATTTTGGGTCCGCGTGACATCTATGTTGTGAATGCCCATATTGTTGGCATCTGTGACATTGACTTATTATTTTTTTATTCCCAGCGCTCTGGGCCTCAATAACCACAGGGAGGTTCAGAATGTGCGTAACGTTATAGAAGTGTTTTTCTTCTTTTGGGAGTAGAATTTTGACCATCGAGGATTCCCTCCTATGCGGTCCTGTTTTTATTTTGTATATCTCTGTTGGGTTAAATCCCATGGCCATGATTTCCTCTTTGATATCTTCTATAGGGATGTTTCTGTGAATACCTTTGATTAGGATATTTAATTGTTTTTCCTCTGGTAGGAAATAAGTATGATACTGCACATTGTTTTCATTGAGAAATTTTGTTATAGCCCTGTGATCGTCAGGTTCTTTTGGACTTAGTTGAGTTCCCAGATTATTAGTTTTCGCAGAAACTATCTCTATATTAGATTGTATAATGGCCTTATTAATTTGATGCCAATTTTTGGTTTCCCTAATAACTATTGGCACAGTTGATTTTTTCTTTTGTCCCTTTTTCGGGTTGTTTTTGTTGTTGTACTCCCATTAGACTACTGAAATGCTTTTGGATCCCGGAAATGGACGTTTTGGGGACATTTAGGGAAAATTCGGGAAGAGCAGAGGATAGTGGGTTGGAGGTTTTTTGTGGGAGTGATGGAAAATCATTTGTTTGTTCCACCTCCATCTCACTATCCTCTGTATGTGACACACCCTCATTTCTAGTTTCTACATTTTTGTTTTTACATTCTATTTTTTTGTTAATTACTTTAGCTTGTTCTGAGATTTCATTTTGTTTTGTTAGTTTATTTATATTATCACTTAAATTGGTTATGCTCATGTTCAGGGTTTGATTTGAAAGCTCTAGGCTGTTCATTTTTTGTTCAAGTATTCTGTTTAGGTTTAGAAGTTCATTAATTTTTTGTTTTTGTAATTCTATCTCCTTAGTTTGTTGATTCAACTGAACATTTTGATTCTCAATTTGAGCAATTAAATTTTGATTTTGAAAGGCTAGGTTTTCTTTTTCTTTTTGTAATTCAGTGATTATGTTGTTAAAATATTCAGTTTCATCCACAAACTTTCTTTAATTATGAGAATTGGAGGAATCAGATTTACATGGGTTAATAGGGCTATGCAGAAACTGCTTACCTTCATTGCTGTTTTCGGGGTCTGAGGAGTATTCACTCATCTTGTCGTTGTTGATGGCACTTGTTACTGTCACTAAGTCTTTATCAATCACTGGAAGAGTTTTGAGGTCTTTTACACTTTTATTGTCCGTATAGTCACTACGCACTTTTTGGGCATCGGTGCCCGGTCTCCGATGACCGCGCGCGTTTATATTTTTAGATTTATTTTTCCTTTCCGGGGGAATTTTCGGTTTTTTTATCAGTCTTTTAATTTTAATTGTCTAGTCTTTACACTTATTTATTACTTTACTATCCGCACTTGACTTCACTTTATACTATAATAGTACAATGTATAACGAGGGTTTAGTGCAGTTAGCGTATTGAAAAATACACCAACTACACAACGAATTTCTTTCTTAACCACGCCGAGCTCCGAGAGACTTCCTCACTCTGCGAAGGTTCGAGAGTGAATGTAATTTTGGTATGATATTTATACTTTTCTGAGGGTTGATTTGGCAACCCGCCCTGAAAGTTCCGCGGAGCCAATCAGGGTGGTGCCGAGTAAGGGTGCGAATCTGCACTTTTTAATATTTAAAATTTACAATGAATTAACGCTAAAATTACAAATGTTGCGTATGTATGTCAGAGACTTTAATTACCCGCGTGATTTAGTATATGTTTTGTCTACGAAAGTTTATCCTTTACTGTCGTTTTTGCCGTTTTAAGTTTTCGTATTTATATGAGGCAAACTTCCAACCGCTGCGCCGAGTCTGGGCACGTGACTGGGGTGGAGTTTGCTAAGGGAGTCGGACGTTAGTTATAAGGAAAAATTTCAAAGCGTTTCGCTTATTTTATTTTGGACCATCGACATGTAAAACATGTTTTACAACAATATATATATATATATATATATATATATATATATATATATATATATATATGTATGTATGAGTCACAACAATAATAGCTGTAACTACATTTTTCCGTATATTTTGGGCACCCTTTATATTAGGGTAGACAAGGAAAAATATCTTTAATTTACTTGTACGCTCTTGCTATACAAAACAATTTAGCTGACATTTCTTATTTGATTTTAAAAGCACAGAAAGACTACGTCACCTCGAACTTTCGTTTGTCTCTTTTACTCAGTAAGGTAATATTTCAAAGGGTTGGTTTTATTCATTTCAAGACACGTTCGTTTCGCAATGCCGTTTGACATTTATATTCGTTCAGATTTTTCATTTCGAATTTCTTTATTGTTTGAGTTTATACTAAAACAGAAAACTGCAATAATAGAAGCGGACATTTTATGGCAAGGCGGGATAGGAAAGAAGAAAGATTCCATTTTTTTAGAAATTCAGTTGGTGAAATGTAGCATGTGGGAGGGAGTTTACTTATTTTTATGTTAAAAAACGAATAATATAATAAATGTTCTATAGATTGAAGCCCTATTATCTTTAATCTACTTGGAATTGGACCATCGACTATTACTTTTCTGCAAGATTTTCAGGGCTTTCCATATATATTTTAATAAATTAGATGTACTAGTTTTCCTTTGAAAATTATATTAGAGAAGAACAAATTTGTGAATAAATTGAGTCTTACACTAGTGGAAGTACAGGGGTTCACTAAAAAGATTTGCCCCTAATTTCACTATATGGTTTACCTTTAAAACGGTCTAAGTTGGCAATAAAGGGATCAAGGATTCACTAGTGGCATAGTAAGTCAAACAAGAACTTACTTCTATGTCAACACACATCAGATCTAATTACCATGAAAGTTACACCTTCTAAATGGTTAGTCGTATTTTACTTAAGATATTGTTATTCGTATCATAAATGTTACTTCTATGTCAACACACATCAGATCTAATTACCATGAAAGTTACACCTTCTAAATGGTTAGTCGTATTTTACTTAAGATATTGTTCTTCGTATCATAAATTTAAAGAAACAAAATTTTAATATAAAAATTAAAGATAGAAATAAAAACAATGGTTGTCTTCCGAGAATAAAAAAATCTATTTTAATCGTTCTGGTAATAAAAGAAACGTTTTTTCTTTTTATTTTTATATCATTCTGGTTGAAAACTTGGCAGACTGATTCTTGTACGTCAGGTAAATTTAAATACCCATCTCCACTTATTTTCTATATATCTGGTTACAAAAGACGATGTCCTTAGAACCAAATTTTTATTGTCAATTAAAATTTTCAAATATATTTTTGTGTTTTCGTATTCGGTTATTTGCCACCATGTACAATTCAAAACCACATCACATTATATTTCAAAATATGTATGAATAATACATATTTAGTTCAATTTACAACATTATTTTTAAAAAATAAATAATTGTTTTACATAACGGTTGATAAATTAAACTCGGATTAGCTTATAAATTAAGGTTAAATTATATTATACACAACAACAGAGGATATCTAAGGCAAAAAAAAATATTTCACTTTTCACATGCAAACAAAAATAATTAGAAATATCAAATCATTTTTTTTTATTTAAAAAATATATATTGTAGCTTAAACAAAATAAAAAAAAGTATTTTTACTTCAAAATGTGATCACACAAAGGGAAAATTTAAAATGCTTTATTTAGGCCATCTCGTGATTGTTCGCGTAAGCTAAATAATTTATGATCTTGAGACATTTAAAATACCTTTTGAAAAGGGTATATAGCTACAACATTTTAGTGGATTATCATTTCTTGTAGTCACTCTAAAAAACAGTAATTTTGAATAGCCCTAAATAAAAACCAAAGTATACAAATATAGAAAAATATTCAGTTAAGCAGTTAATATAACAAAAAATGATAAATTGTTACAAAAATGCATCCAAAATTTTGACTATGTTTTGCATGGAGTGACAGTATTAATTTTCTAAGTACATTTATGAAATATTTGAATCGACTTAAAGTTTACAAACAAAAAATTGGCTGAAACAAGAAACAAACAGGGGATAGTTTTTTTATATTTCATTATTATGTTAATGTAAATGTTTTTTAATTATTTTTTTTGTATTTCCATAATCCCTGTACTTTGGTTTCACGTATCTACTTAACTTCTATACTGAAGATCGCTGGAGTTTCAAATAACTTTATAACAATTATTGTTATTCACTTGATTTTCTAATGTCTATTTCCAGATTTTATTAGATTTTCAGCAATTACTTTTTTCTTTCCTTTTTGAATAAATTAGCATTAAGATCATTTTCATTTGCTTTAAGATTGAACTTTATTTTATATTTTTCTCTAATCAATTTTTTGTTCCTTGGCTTCAAGACTTTATTGATAACATAGTTAAAGTCTCAAAATCTCCTTTCAGGATTAGAATATTCATGGCTTTAAGTTGTGATTTTAGAGGAGATGTAATCTACATTTTAAAGAACTGTCGGTTTTCTAAAAATTAATACTTTTCTGGCATTTTTTTCTCTAAATAAGCATATTAACTTTTAAACTTGTTTTAAATTATTAATTCATATTTTGGTGAAGAGCTGGAGAGGAGGGCAAATATAGATGCTGCACTGATGTACGAAAATTTTACATCCAATATGAGATCCCAAAAAAAGACCAAACTCCTTTGTAAGAAAACTTTTAGCTACAAGAAGCAAGAGAGGACCTGGCTAGTCTTACTTTCTCTCAAATCTTTATGATTGGCTCAGACTAGTGTTTATTGATTTTATTAAAATTATTTCAGATATTATGGTTCTATAAGCCAAAATAAATAAATAAATCCATGATATAAATATATTAGTTGATAAATTTCTACACACGGGGAATTATATAAATGAAAATTTATTAAGTTATTTGTTACCTTTATAAACCTCTTGGCCTTCGTTAATAGTCCTAACGTTGTATGCCTAGAAGCTTCTGGGCCCAGTGGTACAATTTCTTTAAGATTTTCTAAACATTTCCTAAGATGTGCTCTCCTGAAACAAAATAATAAAACTTTTTATAAATATTATTTTAAACAAGTTTAACTCTTGATTTAAAAAAAATGGTAAATGTTGAAGAACCATAAATTAATATTCTGACATTTATCTTATATTTCGAGTATATTTTCAATTTCCAACAAAATGTTTAGATAAACAGTTTCTAAAAACAATCTTATGTCCGCCTAGCCGACAATTTTCTGTTATATATTTATATATATATATATATATATATATATATATATATATATATATATATATATATATATAAGAGAAAATTCTCGATTGTACGGACGTAAGATTGTTGGTTAATATTACTCTTGTGTTAAAAAGTGCGGAGAACTCTAAGACAATGGAGAAGCTCTTCAGGCCATATGGGACTTATCAGGCCACTGCGAGATGATGGATTGTACTTGATGCATTGACCCCCTCCCAACATATTCTCGGGTCGGCGTATCGGTAAATCTTAAACTCTTAGATGATCCTGATAGCTATGCGGCGGTAGTTTAACTATCATTAGGGCCTCCCATGCCTGACAGGTTTAAGGTGAAAAGCCAGACTAAGAGGAATGCTATAACGTAGCATCTAACCCGAAGCGGATGGCTAGAAGTGGGCGGATTAACCTCAAAGCCATAGAGAAGGCAATAGATTTAGGGAAGAACAGCCGATATAACAATACCTTTAAATTTTCTTAAGATGGAGGAACAAACAGATAGGAATTATTTATGTCAGGTGGGCATCGATGTCTTCTGTCGAGGGCTATTTTACTGATTCTGTGGGAGACAATCTTCCATTTTTAAGAAGCAACAAGTTGAAGAGACGGGCTCTTGTCACACAAGATGCTACAGCCCAACAACAACAGCAACTGCACATGAGAACCAAACGACACAAATATCTCCGACTGCCGAAGGTGTTACGCGGGAACCTCAACCAGTGCTCATTCAGATAACGGATGAAATGGATTGTGTACATAAATGAGTAAATAATGCGTATTTTTTGGAGGGTAAATCATTAGAACGAGAAATGATTGGCTACAGGCAACAACTATATGCCGAATTTTACGGAGAATACCCACACATATAAGTGTCGCAACAAAGACAAGACACCAATATATGGCTTTTCTCCGAAATAAACTAATCCGGGAAGCGCGATTTAATATCATAAAAATGGAAATTGAGCGGGAGATTACAGGCACTGACGATAATAATGAACAAATAGCTGAAACTCATTCACAGTCAGAACCCAAGGATGAAGAACAACTAAACAATGGTAATCCTAGACCTAGGAAAATGTTGAAAGTCCAAACAAGATTTCTATAAATTTTTTAATGTATTCTCTACAAATGTTCAGACTTATTTTCTAAGCTAAAAACAAATTTCGCGTTTTATTTTAAGTTTTCGTAAAAATCATAAGGTTTTAAACTCTCACCAGACAACATTTAGAACGTGTTGGTGGGGTAGTTCGTGTTTATATAACTGAGACTGGGTGAGTTACAAAGCCATATTCGCACGATCAACATGGAGGGAGACCCTCAGCAAAGGTTCTTCTGTGTTAAGCGACGAGACCGTGAGCAACAACGTTTCAGAGTTAGAGAACTTCGAGCTTGATTGACCA
This sequence comes from Diaprepes abbreviatus, assembly GCA_034092305.1. Classification (NCBI taxonomy): domain Eukaryota; kingdom Metazoa; phylum Arthropoda; class Insecta; order Coleoptera; family Curculionidae; genus Diaprepes; species Diaprepes abbreviatus. Next base: position 7,229,183 of record JASJET010000031.1, read on the forward strand.
ATTGACATCCAACAATGGGTGACTTGGATGTTGGTATATTCGTCCACTTCAACCACGATCTTGTGGTGCTGGACGACTGGGTGCTCCAACCTTTAAAAAAAGGGCATGCCAGTCCCTCGCCGGAGTCTAAGAACGAAGCGGTGTTGGAAACTCCAGCATCACCAATGCCCGAAAATCCTCAGGGTCCATGCGACGCTTCGAGTTGGGGGTCTGCCACTGTGGATGGGCCACCATAAGCCCCATCGCCTCCCCGGTCCTTTTCGAGGGAACAAAACAACGTTCCTTTTCAGGACCATAAGATCCTTTTATCACAGTTTTAGCTCATATTGGTAGTTTATTACTAATATTGTATTTATAGAACCTACAATATTGGAAACAAAGTATTAAAAGTTTAGGCGGTGATGGTGGTGGTGGAACCCGATAAAACCATTCGTTCCTATTCGAGACCACAAACTATCTTATTCCCAATACATAATACGACATCTGCCATTACTTCCACCACAAATATGTCTCTCTATATATGACCACCAATACTTATTGCAATCATTTCACATTAGGACAATGACGAATGAAGAATGGCAAGTGCAATGGAGTGGGTTTTAAATGATCGTCGGTGGGATGACTTATGGTATTTCTTTATCCAGTGGGAGGATTCCAACGATGCAGTTGATGGGCCGTGCGACTCTACAATATCATAAAGAGAAGCAAGGTCGGTTTCTCCCCCTCCAACTCAAAAAACGGTCCATTTTGGGGCCACATAATTTTTTATAGTAGTTTAATTTTCTGTCACCTCGTTTGGTAGCGAATTTTTATGTCACCTAAATGTCAGCTTATTTGTTGAAGAACGAATTGCCTCTAGTGATGCAAGGTATTCCGTTTAGCGCAACCTATTAGTAAATATTCTATATGGTCTTACATAAAATTAGTGGGCTGGATGAATGGTTAAGACTATCGACAAATGAAAGAATATTTCTTTTAAGGAATATTTTTTATTTTTATCAATATATAGACATTTTTTTTATTTAAAGTACCTAATACTACAATTTCTAAAGGTAAGGTATATTTAGAAACTTAATTCTCTAACATACAAACTTATAACTACAAAATTATCATTTTACACTACCAAAATCTTGTAAATCCTATAATTGTCTTCTGTCTTTGGCCCGACCACTTTTTTTTTTTATCTTGAATTGCCTTACCAGTTCGGCTATGTCCTTTTCACTATCACTTGGTTTTTTACTATTTTTTTTTTGGTCTATAAATTTCTGACAACTTCACTTTTTGTGACGCCGAAAAGTCTATCGCCCACTCTGGTTGAGATGCCTCAGAACATGCTGCCGAAGAAGCACTAGCTGTTTTATCTTTATCTTCAAAATGGTGCTTCATCCGCTTTATTATTGGTTTCTGACGTCTCACTATGACCGGAGAGATTGGTGCGTCGTCTTTGTCCTTAAATTAAGATTACAAAATTCGCGTACATAACAAAAGATACTCGCATTTGTTTTTCTAAATTTTTAAATTATAATATATTTTCCTTTCCGAATTTATCTATCTTTAAATTTATTGGGGGTGTCGATGAAAAGACATGCTTACAATCATTTTCTTGATGCAATAATAAAACTACCGGTGAAATAAAATATATTAGGCAACCATCACAAATATATACTCTATCATGATGACGATTTGATATGTGACTTGAAACTATACAGGACAAATCCTTTATTCAACAGTAGTGACTTTTTGAACATTTTGCGTCACATTCATGTTCACTGTTGGCATCTTTATTCTTGCAATCTTGCATGCATTTGTAGCTTTCTTGTAGCATATCTTAAAGTACCGACAACCCTATATTTCGTCTCGTTATTTTCAAAGCTGGATTCTAAACCGTAAACATTTATTGAAATATAAAATTGTTCAAATTTTATAATATCGCCGAATTTAACTGGAAATTCTATACCTGCTACATCTAAAACTGTAGAAAATGTGGGTAGGATGTTATCTGGGAGGACTTTGTGACTGCAGGAAATAACGTTTACGTTATAGTCCAGGCAAAACAATATTCATCCTGATTCACTATGTTGATAATTGCCTGTTTAAGCTCAATAAATTTTGGTAGCTTTACATAAGATGACCCGCCTGAAGGTGAATATCTGTTGATATTCACTTTCGCATATAAATTTTTCCCAAAAGCCCAACCTGCAATATAACAAAAATATTAACAAATCTTATTACATTTTCGTACTTTGATCTCTGAGAATTATATATTATATTGTTTTTTCTTCGCTTTTACGACATAGTATACCTGAGTCCTTCTCCTGAAATTCGCTGGACTGTACTTTCATAGCTTCTACAAAGGGTCGGTGTACTTCTTCTAAGTCGGTTCCCACAGTCACTATTGCATTGATGGTATTAAACGACTTTTCGCTTCGATCTCCTATGATGGTAGATAATAAAGGCCGACATCAACCATGTTGATTTTTAACGAGTGTTAAGTCCTTAATTTTTTCGCTATTGAAGTCAACACTTTTGGTTTGACTTCATAAAAAAATATTCCATAGTCCATGTGATTATTGTCGCTACTTATGCGATACGATGCTATTCTATTTTTAAAAGCACTTCGGTTTACCTTTATACCATGAGTCACAGGCGCACAACATTTAATTTTATGTTCCAATGTTCTCTAATGAACCGACATATTTTTTTTGCCACACTTACATTGCACGTAGCACAATTTTGCATCGTTGACGTTGACGCAACATCATTGACTCTTCGGTGTCTTCCTCCAACAACATAATTTTCATATCTTGCAAAACAAGATTCCCTTTCACGCCGTACCAAACTATAACTGTGGGTAAAATTCTTTCCACACTTTTCACACATGTAAACCATCGCTCCTATCGTTATGGATTATTTACACCTTGTTGCGTCAATACAAAACCTATACACTACACCACCAGCACCACAAGCCTTTGTACAAAAATGTTCAAGGTCTAAACTATCTCAAGGCCACCCTATATTATTAACAGCCGTTAAGGTCAAAATCAAGGTCATTCTCGAGGACACGTTCAAGGTCAAACTCAATATCATATATCCAGGACAAATTCAAGATCGCGTTTAAGGTCAAGTTTACGATCACGGTGGGGGTCACGTTCAAGATCAAGTTCTAGGGCACGTTCAGCGCCAAATGCCAGGTAGATGTCAAGATCAAGGGGCGGGGGTTAAGGTGAAGAGTGGAGGTGACACGGGAATCTCATTTACAATCAATCCATACAGATGTTTAAAAATTTTTCTTTAAAAATATGTTATTAAAATTAATATGAATTTTTTTCCATTTTATTTAAATTTAATTCGAACTAATTAAAAATGAAAAGAAGAAAATCAAAGAATTTTTTGTTATTTCTCGATCTCCTTAAAGAATTTAACAATTATTCCCTAAACATTAGTTCTAATAGAAATAAAAATAAACAAATAAATTTATCGAAAATTATACCATGTAAATATAGCATTTTCTTTGAATAAATAGTTGAGTATGATGTATTTAAGTATATAATGTTGTTAAAAAATCAGAGTGCAGCGAAGATCATAGCAATTCCATTAACACATATAATGAACTTATCTTTTCAAAATGCCTTGAGGTGGTTAGGGAGGCCTGGATTAGACCCATACACAAAAAAAATGCTAGGGGCCAATTTGATAATTACAGACCGATCTTGCTTCTCTTGAATGTAAAGAAAATATTTGAGAGGCAATCTTTGATCGACTGATATTTCTTGAGAGAAATGATGTTCTTGCAGAACAATAAAATAGTTTCCGTAAGGGTAAGTCTGCCATGACTGCAATCTATCTGACCATACAGAATATCATTGCTTCTTTAAATGAGAATAAAATAACAGCAACTTTGTGTTTGGATCTGTCCATCGATAGTGATGTTGTGCTGTTTGCTGATGACATCTCAGTAATATGCAAGGCAGGGAATGTAAGGGAGTGTGGTGATGGTGTCCTGGATGCTCTTGTGGGCTTAAACGAGTGGTTTGCCGCGAATGACTTGCTGCTGAATATCTCAAAGACTAAACTTCTCATCTTTGGTGTACATAATGAACATAAAATCTCGATTCAATCTAAGAATACGGTAGTTGATTCGGTGGAGAGCCTTTCGTTTTTGGGCATTCAAATTGGCCGTAGATTCGACTGGAGATCTCATGTGGATCAGCTTACGGGTAGCATTGCACGGTATTGCTATGCCCTTAGAATTATTGCAAATATGGTCAATGCTGATGCCACTCTGAATGCGTATCATGCCTATATACGATCTAGAATAAAATATGGTATTATATTCTGGGGAAACTCAGTGGATACTGACAGAATATTTATAATGCAAAAAAGATGTGTCAGAACAATTTATAAAATGAAACAAATTGAAACCTGTAAGAATGTTTTTGTTGAGAGAAAGATTTTAACATTGTATGGCCTGTACATATATGAATGTATAATGTTCATCGTCAAGAATTATTCTTCTTTGTTTGAAAGTCTAGAATGTAATTATAGTTATCATACAAGAAACAGGAATGTACTTTTGCCAGATAGTGCTAATTTCAATTGTGTTGTCCAACGTAACGTAACACATAGCATAGTATCAATTTGGAACAAACTACCTCAAACTTTCAAAAGTTATAGGGGTTCTGTGACCAACAAACATAACAATAAATTAAAATGTTTTCTTATAGGAAAGTGTTACTATAGCTTAAAGGAATACCTAGAAGATAAGGATCTTTCTGGACTGGTTTAAAGTACTTGCAGAATGAGCATTGGTATTTTTTTCTTCATGTGACACGATCTATACCCTATGAGTATATGTAATTTATGTAATTATTGTAAGATCTAGTGATGTATAAATAAATAAATAAATGACCTTTAAAGCTTTAGTGAACACCCTTTGGTTCTTTTCGGATTGTACAACCAAACGTTTTCACCAACCATGAATCCAGCAGTATTAGTTTTATGCTCATATGTAATTTTCGATAGACTTCGTGTTAGACCTCAAGCTGCCTAATAAATTGGGTAGTGCAGTCTTTCCAAGTTGCTTCAGTATCGAGTGGACATCCAGTAAGCAAATCGACTAGAAGACGTAATTCTTTTCCAAAAATTATGCTAGCAGGTGTTTTTCCGGTAGTTTCGTAAATGACTGAACGATAGGCTAGTAAAAATGACTGAATGCATTTATTCCAATTATTTTGTTGTTCATTTACTTGTATTCTGATGTAATTCTCTCAACCATTCTACCTAGCTATGGATATAGGTGTGTTGTTCTAGTTTTGTCGATTTCCAGAATCTTGCAAAGGTTCGTAAAAGTTTCTGCCTTTATCAGAGTATATTTTTCTTGACACTCCGTATCTACAAATCCACTATTCAAACAATATTTCAGCAACGGTTTTGATTTGGTATCGTATAGACTTCTCGTCATTTATTGAAGTAATCCATAGCTACCAACATATAGCGATTCTCGAATTTACTAGTAGGAAATGGTCCTGCTACGTCTACTGCAATTTTTTCAATTGCTTTATTTTACCATGACTACGAGTCTTTGGTCGTTTACTGGCAGCACAGTCAGTACAGGTTTTGCACCAATATTTTACATTTGTGCAGCTCCACAGCAAATAGAATCTCTCTCGAACTTTTTCAAGAATTTACATAACACTTAAGTGTCCGCCACCTGCACCATTATGTAAAGTTTGCAGTACTTCTGGAACCTTTCTTGTAGGTAATATAGTCTACTATCTGTAGTCTTTGCTCTCAGAGCCCTTCCATACTCTTTTTAATAGACCATCGTGCATAATCATGGAACCCCATAAGGCTCAGTAATCTTTTACTTTTTGAGATTTTAATGAGATTTCTTGAAAAATGGGTCGATTTGGCTTATTATTCTTTAGTTTGATGATAATGTTAAGATCTAGATCTTCTTGTCGTTCTTTAGAGATGATTTTGGGATCCCAATCGAAAGAGCATTGTAATTGTGTCTTTCGGTAATAGAAATCGTCAGGAATCTCTGGTTCACAAATTTCTTCCGGATGATCGGTCTTAATACACACTGTGTTCTTTTATAGCCTTTTAGTTTTCATAATTGTGACAATTTGTCAAACAATTCAACTTACATGAATGGCTTTTCGAAATAAACTATCCACCAAAGCCAATCTGGTTTCTTTATATACCATTTTTGTCGCTACCAGAAGATTTACAAATCCCCTAGAAGGATTTTCATACTACATGGTGTAATAAAAACAAGGAAAAGGAATAATCTGATAATTTCTTCTGTCGTAGGTGTTCCATATAGATAATGAGAAAATAGAATTTTCAAAAAGTTCCAGACCTTCTTTCATAGACGTCTCATAAGGACATTAACAAAGGCAAAATTAATTATGAACTCGTAGAAAATAAACCTAAAATCCTACAAATTACAAACACAAACTAATAATATGAAACTTATAATGCTACAAAGTCCATTACAATATGTTAAGATAAGTTTAATGTAAATTATGTAAAATAATACCTAATGTTAAATAACAAAACTCTAAATATTTTATGTATCCTCAGTTTGCAAAATAAGATTTAAGTGTTCGAAGATTTATGTCTAAAAAGGTACAGAGAAAATTTTTGTACATTTCTTTTTTTACCTAGATACTTTCTTTATTATACGGTATGTACAGTTATTTACTGTTATTTGTATACGTATTTCATTTCTTTTTATGACCTTTGATTAATCAGTTATTTTTTTGTCACAATAATGTTTAATCAGAATATTGGTACTGGATAAATAAAATGTCAATAACTGTTTTTATGTGTATTGCAGTCATCAAAGTGTATTAAAAATTCTTGTTTAAGGATATATTTAGATGTGAGATTAGAAAAAAAAACCTTCTTTGATAAAAAAAGATCGATAATTTATTCTTATGGTCACTAAGTATAGACTCTATACAACAATAATTATTTCAAATACAGGATCTCGAGCATGTTACAGTGCACCTCTGCTTAAGTTAGTTATGACATTAAAATTATATTAAAAAAATGAGTTATTTATCGCATATTAAAGAATTGTTCAATAATCAAATTTTAGTGCTTCTAAAGCCATGTGGTTGCAACATTCTCCCAAATAAGTGAATAGGTTATCCACAATGTTCTTCGATACAAGAATTTTTTATTATTTCGTCAATTTCATTAGAATAATCTTCAATACTGTTAATACATTGAGATGGTAAGAGTTAACTTGGTCAAAATTTTAAGCCCTCAATCACAAACGGATTAAAAATTTTCGATGTCACTTTTAAATTTTGTCTTTTGAAGCTAGATGAATACAACTTTTAAATTTAAAGAAAAGCCAAATTGTAGTAACGTATGTTTAAAGTCATGAATTTTTTAATAACCGAAAAACATGCAAACTTTTTTTCGCCAGTGAAAAAATCGGAAAATATAAATGTCTTGACTGGTTTTGAGCTTAGCCAGTTATTGAAAATACATCAAATAATCAATAGTCTTAAGTAAACTTCGTAACTCATCCAAACTACTGGACAAAAAGGGCGATTTTTATTTATTTGAATAGCCCGTGTAACAAAAGGCCCTGGAGTATGTTCAATTCGAAATAGAGTCTTCCTTCAATGGTAAACTACCATCCTCCAAACTGAATTTTGTAAACAAATTATTAAATATTTCAAAAATATTTTAATTTGTAAGCCTTGTGTTACGTTTGCTCTCTCCAGTATCTTTTTGAAATTAGATTTAATCTACTTTTTAAACTGTTGGTCTCTGCTTTTTCGATCCGTTATATTTTCGATAAGAATGTTGGAGAGTTGGGACTGGAAAATTTATTTTTATTTAATTTTAAAGAAACACTCTCACTCGTTTTGAACCCTGTTGGGATATTTGCCAGATAAAATTCTCTTTTGTAAAATGAAACTCGCACACTCGCCTACTATCACTAGGCATATTTTCACGATGAATCACTTTTTGTAATTTTAACCCGTGTTTGTCATTTTTTGGTAATTGGAACACTCGCACTGCCAGACGGTCTGGGTAATTTCCCTTACAACCTCATACATAACATCCATTTGGCATCTTAGAAGAATTTAAAATACTGTTTAGAATTGTAAAAAATGGAGATTATTCCCTAAACACAAAACAAAAAAAAACAATAAAATCTAACCACGGTCGAAGGAGCGTGAGTCAGTATGAAACCAAATAGCTGTGTATACACAGGTGTGGAAAATCCAAACCGGAACGTGGACGTTTCTTAGGTAAAATAAAGAAAATGCTATACTATTAAACAAATCAGAGTGAGACAGAATATATGCATTGTAAGCATCGACATACGTACTTAAATGTAATAAATTAGCAGCTTGGTTCTAGGGTGAGGGGTGATAAAATACTCGCGCAGTGAAAGCGGGTGGCAGCATACGCCACGCCTTAGCAAAACAAGAGTGTTCCAAGTTATTTTCTTTCTTTTTATCGAGGCCGTTGAAGCGTAAGTAACGATTATTGGTATTTCCGTGTTTCGCACCAATTTTTTTTTTATTTAAAATGGTCGTTTATTCCAGGAAATAACAAGTGCAGATTATTAAGTGGTACTATTTTGGTAAAGATATGCATTTACGTACGAAAATAAACCTATTCCTTCAAAATCTATAATTTTGGAAATTATTAAAAAATTAGACACAACCGGTTGTATAAAAATTTGTAAAAATGCACTGATAATAATGAGGAGCAACCGGTTCCTCAAATTACTCAAGAAAGAGCAAATCGGGAGACTGACGTTTGTAGTTTAGAGTAAATTAATTTTCCTTGCAATAGTACCGCAATTCTCGAAGACATTGATATAAACGCTTGAATAGTCTGGAATATTTTAAAGCAACACAAATATCGCTGTTATAAATTGCGAACAACTTAAGAAATTTTTCCGGAAGACCAGGAAAAACGTATGGTGTTTTGTAAGGGAATGATGGAAAGGGCTAACAGGGACGACAGGTTCATCAGCAACCTTTTATTTACTGATGAATCTTCATTCTCCTTGCCCAGCCATCACACTCTTTCTATCACCGTAGGATACTCTAGAGAGAACCAACATCTCAATATCCCTCAGAGAACATTATACCCTCAAAAGGTTAATGCATGGGCTGGTATGTTTCACGATTTTATCATTGGACCCTTTTTTATTAATGGAAACCTAACTGCCAAGAAAAACTTGGACCTTTTGCGAAATCACGTCATTCCAGCTGTTCGAGCACTAAATATTAATTTTGAGGAAATTTGGTTTCAGTAGGATGGTTGCCCTGCTCATAATGCGAGGAAAGTGCAACAGTTTTTGCAAACTTTATTTCCAGGGCGCCTCATAAGCACAAGGAGAACCATTTAAATGTCACCCAGATCTCCCGATTTGGCCTCAAATGATTTTTTTTTTGGGTTCATGTATCCCAAAAAATTTATCGGCACAGATATGAAGGTGCTAATAATTTGGATGAACTTTATATATATATATATATATATATATATATGTTTATGCGGCTTTCACAGATTCCTCCGTGTGAGATGCAATAGCAGTGAATACATCCACATTAGGCCGTTGTAGTGCTGAACTCACATTCAGCAAACGTACAACTATATGCAACTTCGTATATAAATGAAGCAAAATGCAAACAGTAAATGCAAACTTCGTTCAATCATATCCTTTCCGTGTTGGAGATTACACAATTTGAATAAATTGCTACACAACACAATTTATCCTATTTTACCACCATCGAGATGATGGCCTACCTGTACCACCATATCGAGAAGAAAGTCAAAACTGACCCTCCCCGCTATAGTGATACGGCAGAGGTACATGTTTCGTCTCTACTAGACTCATCAGGGTACCGACATGCACCTGTTTGGGCAAAGGACAGATCGGAAGGATTTATGCAACACTGAACGCGGCTTCGCCGACCTTCCGCCGGATGGCGTATATATGTTTATGCGGCTTTCACGGATTCCTCCGTGTGAGATGCAATACCAGTGGATACATCCACATTATGCCGTTGTAGTGCTGAAATCACATTCAGCAAACGTATAACTATCATGCAACTCAGTATATAACCAACACGGAAAGGATATGATGGAACGAAGTTTGCATTTACTGTTCGCATTTTGCTTCATATATATATATATATATATATATATATATATATATATATATATATATATATATATGTATATATATATAACGTGTTTTTTCATGTCCAGAGTATATATATATATATATATATATATATATATATATATATATATATATATATATATATATATATATAACCTGTGAATATTTGGCAAATACACGAACCGCATTTTGCTCAACGACCAACAAAAAATAGTTTCTTTGTATTTCTACTATTTGATGCATTTAAAACAATTAATGTATGGAATAATCATTAAATATTCCACATTCCGTCGATTGCGTTATAAGTTTAGATGAAAAGCAATACAACCTCTCGTTCATTTAAAGCTACTGTTCATTTTTCGTGTGGCAAGAATGTTAGAGGGGGTAATATACTGTGTAGGGGCACAACGTCTGTCCTGAACTAACCTGAAAGGCTTAGTGGGTCAGAATTGAAAAACGTGGCCAAAATTTAAAAAAATTCTAGTTAAGAAATTTAAACCAGAAGGTTGACTATAGTAACGTTTCTATTAAATCTCGGTAATAAACGGTCAGTCTTTTCTTTCTAAGATTTCGTATCAGGTCAAAGGCAGCAGTCTTGTGGGAGCGTCGCGCCCAGTTAATAGATCGAGAACATTTGTGCATCCTTCAAGTCAATTATTTCTAGTTTGGGTACATCGATCTCCACATTCTAAAATGGAGGCTCTTTCATTTAGTTAAAAATCGCCATTTTATTTTTTTATCAATTTTAATATAAAAAATGAAACAAATTATCTCAAATGCAATGATAATTGAATTATAGGTTACGACTTCCACACAATTTCGCTGAATCTTCAGTTTTTCCCGAACTTGCTTAATGCCAATGAAGGTGCCGCTCTTCTATTTGACATTGGATTGCCAAGAGACAAATATTAATGACTATGAAATTGGACTAAAAAAGAAACGCCGTAATATATTTTCGCCGTACTTTGGTGCGTAAAGTACAAAAAAAAACATGTTATCCACATGACGATTATCCACTAAATCAAAAGCCGAGATTAAATTGCAATGCTTACTGGATCACACAGTGGATCGAATTATATTGCTTCAATTAGACGCTCTTGAACAAATCGATAAATTAAATTTGTAAATATGAGTTTCATTTGCACATGGGGCTTCGATGGAACGTCAGGTCAGAGACAGTACAAAATGAAATTCACTGATCCGAATATTTCTGATACCAACTTATTCTCTCTTGTGACATTTAAATTAGCAGGTGTTAACATGTAAAGTAAACAAGAACAGATTGTGTTGTCTAATCCCAGATCCTCCTCTACTATGAATTGCAGGCTTCTGAAATTGGAATTTATTAAGGAAATTTAACAAACGTCTTTAAAGAAAAAAGAAAATTATGAACTCGAACTTGTACTGTGGCTTTAACGAAATCGGTATTTCGAGCTACGACTGTAAACTCTACATGCATGTATTCGAATACTGCTTGTATTTGTCGTATCAACGTGACACATAGAAGTCGCAAGTCCGTGAGCAGAACGACAAAGAGGTGAAAGCACAGACGAGAGCCGCATCCAATATAAAATCCGTGCTCGGCTACCTATTTTCGTCCATTTCGATCCATTGTGTTTTGACGCCCCCAAATAATATTTGCTGGAAGTAAGCTACGATATATGAGTTATGCTTTATTTACTTTCTTCAATGGACCTAAATGGGTTGTCCGTTTCTGTCTGTTACATTGCCGCTATTTAAATGTTCTGTTTTGGATTTTCCACACCTGTATGATGCAACGTTGCTAAATGCAGTTTGTTGTATAGCTTGTCCAAGAAATAATTATTGGCATTTATTTATTTTACTTCAAATTGTAAGAGAAAAACGATTGGTTTTTTACTTGTACTGAAAAATATCATGAGAAACAGTAAAACGAGAAGAATAGTTTTCATACCTTCCTTTTGTTTTAAGACATTAGTGTTAACGATTCATAATAGGAATCAGTATGAACCAGTAATTCCAAGAAAATGCTATTGTAGAATTGTCTTTAACATATATTGGTGTTAACGCATTATAAACTCGCCACTAGAAGAAAATTAATTACCAAGCTCCACCAATTTAGGCATTTGAAATAATTTGATAACGTCGGTTCGTTAACTAAGAAAAATACAAAATTAAATCTAAGCGAAAGGTTGATGATTTCGAGTCTTAACGGCACTGAAAACTTTTGTTTTAGCACTTTGTCCTTGTATTATAGGAGTTTTTGGTAGTAGTCGAAATTACAAAATAAATAATGATTAGATTTTTCAACATCCGTCAGTAGGTAAGTACCTCTTACCCCATACTTTGTTACAAGTTAGTCCATCTTCAACTTTCTTTAACACAAATTTAATAAGAAGTGTCTTTATTTGATTGAATCAAAGAAAGTAAAGTATTTTGTGGTCCCAAAATTAATCGAAATGAACTTTACTCTTTGCAGAATACGAAATTGAACATCTATATATTAATTCCAATGAAATACTTTGTAATTACCTATTTTTTGCTTTAGTTAAAGGTTGCTAAAAACAATTTATGACAAAATTTTTTTTTCAGTTTAAATACATACTTTCCGAATATTTCTAGCAGAAATATTTCACATGACATTAGAGTTTAGATTGTTTTGGTCAAATACAGCTTGTTCAGATGTGATAATATATGGTTTACTTTAAGTTACAAACAAAATACGATAAATCAATAACTTCAAAGAAAGAATTGTTTCATAAACTGGAAGGTTGCGGTAACAAGTCGAAATCGATGTTTTGGCAAATGATAAATTTTGTTACTACGCACAATTTTTATCCGCAACTCATACTCATACAAAGTAAATCGAAGAACATGCCATGGGAAAGTACTTTAATGAAGACGATTTTTTACTTATTGTAAAGAAAATTATGACAATTTCTTGGCAAAAAAAGTTCATTTATGGAATTATAAAAGTCCAAAAATATTATTTTTTGGGAAGTAACTAAGTTCTATCTTATTTTTTCTCTTGGGAATTCTAGAACTCATAATTATGAGTAAATTAATTTAAAATCGTTAACAAAAATACAAAATCGCAAACCTTATTTCGACATACAGTTTTATTTTTAAACTATGGTTATCAAAATATTAAGTTAAAATCTAAAAAATGTTTATGAATATGGTCATAAAATTAAGTTATAATCGCATAACCTAAACGCTTGAAGTAAATTTGCCTGGAAGCATATTAAAATTGTACAAGAGGACATGAAAGGTAATATAAGCAAAAACAAGGGACATGCCAACAAAACCTAAATCTAGATAGAGACGACCCTATTTAATAACAATAGACAACAAAGAGGACATTATTGTTTTAGACTTTGGGCTAACTTTAGATCATACCATTTGGATAGAGAATTGGCGCCAAGTAAGTTTACGAACCCCACAGGTCATCCCTGTTTAGTTGTACGTGATAATGTCAACATGATTAGATAAAACCTTTAGGGAGGTAAGCAACTGTAAAATAAACTAGTTAGACATTGTTACAAACTGGCCAATATATGAATTATTTAGGTAAAATTGTACACAAAATGGAATATTGTTTTATTACTTGACTACATCCGAAGGAGTAGTAAAGTGTGGTTTTGTGTATATTCATTTCTCAATAACTAAGTCTTAAAATGTCCATTTTGGTGATGTCGCTGCAAATTGCTATATTAAAAACCTTTTTCCATCGATAATTCTACCGAAAAAAACAGAAGTAGCGGACCATTATATAAAGTGTCATTTAATAATATCTTTTTTTATCTTCTAATTAGAGAAATATGAAATACAAAATGTTTGACCAAGTTACCAAATATTTCGAATTTTTTGAGATATTGGGAAAAAAATTGTGAAAAATATTTTATGATTAGTCCTAAGTAATACTTTTAGAAAATAATATAAGATTACTTGAACTTAAAATTTTGTAGTATAGAGCTGAATACGATTATATTTTTAAAAAAATCCAATCATGAATATGAATACTACATAAGGATTCCTGTCACTAATATAAATTTAGAACCACCATGGCATACAAGATGAGGTAACCCCCGGATCTTAATCATTACGTCTACTCACAGATTCGAAACCATCACACCTAAAAGGTGTTATTAGTAATGCTAAATTGAAATGAATTTATGTGGGTTTTTCCAAAAACTCCAACAATTTCTAAATGCCAAAAAAGATTATAATTTGACACAAGTTACATGTCTTAGAATTGCAATTAATTTCAAAGTAAATGTCTATGCAGTTTTATTCTTTCGAAGTAATTTAGCACCCTCGATCCTCTTTATCACTTTCGTCTATTAATTACAATGTGTTGTGTTAATGTTTTAGACCATCGTTTCGAATTTATGTTAGAGTAGAGTATTTTATTTAATTTAAAATAGACACCTAATAAAGTAAAATAAACTTTTCAACTTAATGATTTATACAAAAAATAGAAATTTTCGCATTTCATCTCATGATTGATTTGTAATAATATAATAGCAATGTTCTTCTATATGTTAGCAATATCATAAAAGTAGTCAAAATAATTGATAATTTACATTTGTAAAATTCCCATTTTGGCCAGCATCGGTAGGGTAGTGGTTTTGTGGTTCGAGCCTCGATCTGATATGAGGGTATATTACTGTGAAGAGATTTGAAAGTAACTGTCTCTTAATGTATAATATAATAATATAGGAAGTTGAAGTATTTTTTCTTTAATCTAGTAATAAAGTTCAGTCTTACTGACATTGTGTGCACTTATATTAAAACGTAGAATTTGATAGTATTATATTACAACTTTTTTATTTTAAATTTTTCTGTAATTTTATTTCAAAACTAACAGAATATGGACATTTTTAAGCAAAAAATTAACTTTTCCTTTAAATTTGATTTGAGCATATTTAAAGTTGAATGTTTCAATAAACCTTATAGGGTGTTTTTCTACTAAAATGTCCCTGTAGCGGATAGGGTTATTTTCGTCTAAAGTGTAATCCAAGACTCCAATTCACACCTGCTAAGGGATGTTGTGTATAAATTTTTCTCCTTCGTATATTTATATTAAAAGATGTGTCGTTGCAACAATCAAGAAATTAAATTAAATTTATTTAACTAATAAACCAAATAAATTATGAGGTCAAGCAGTTAGAAAAAAAAAGTCAACAAATAAAACTTATTAATATTTGCCATGTAAATGTTAGTAAATCGATACCCTTTTAAAATTATTAATGTTATTGGTATATCAACATAAACTCTAGAAATATACACCGAGATTCTGTATGTATGGTAGCTTATTACCAACCTAAGATGTTTCTTTTTACATACATATTCATCTAAGATGTGAGTTTTAATTTATTTTTAACCACCTCGTAATGTTTTTTGACCGTGAAAACTCAACCACCTATCACAAAAAAAAAACAAAAAATATTCCATAAGTTTTATTTGTGTATTATTATTGCTGTATTATTACACATTTAAATTAAATTAAAATAATTTTAAAAACAATGCATATGATCTTTTGACAACTTCAATGACGTCAAACTAATATTTATATAAAATTCAATACGTAACACATATTTCGCGGTTAAAAAACATTACGAGGTGGTAATTTTTGTAGTTGAAATGATCTTACGGGGGTATTTGCCATAGTAAAAAAGATCCAACATATGTATATGTATATGGGAGAAAAGCTGAAAGAGATAGATGACCCTCTTTATAACATAAAATGCTGATGGGATTGGAATTATCGTATGGGGACTTTTTAAAATCAGATGTATTTTTATCGAAAACTGCTCCATCTAATTCACTACTCCTTATTTCAATTAATTACAATCAAACAAAGAAATTATACTGAATAAAAAGACATGCCAGCTATTCTTCTCTCAGATGGCAACAACTGTAAATTACTATTAGTAGATAGATGTGCCCAATTATTTTGAAAAAAAGCTTAAAAATATTTAATTTCATCCTTTTCCCATATATTTAGTTTCTTTCTTTTTTAGTATTTTTCTACTTCTCTTTGTGATATTTTATCAAAAAATATATAAAATGTTTTCAGTTATCTGTTTCATAAAAATTACAGGTTAAGTTAAAAAAAAGGGGAAATCAACTACTGACGGAGTTGTCATTTGAATTTGATTCTGTTTTTAATGTGTAAAAATTTTATCATCCGATTTATATTGAAATATTGCATCCGATCGAAACCTTAATCAAAAAAGTTTATTAAGTGAATTTCAAGTGGCAGTAACTGCATCGGATCGGTCCTATCGGATCTGAATGCTAAATTAGAAACAAGACTAATGTTTAGTATTGTAGTAATATTATGGTTATAATTGTACTTAAACATATTATTTTCGTATGAAAGATCGTTATCAGCCGGGATATCGAAGGCACTTTTGCTGCTATGTGCTTCACTAAACAATTTCTTTCAAAGGGTTTTAATTGGTTTTTTCAGGTTTTCGGTATGAGAGGTCGTCATACCCAAGTATTAGTAGTCATTGCATTTGTTTATGTTCTGACAATTATTTAACTGAATGCTTCATTGTAGTCCCTCTATACACATATATACTGTTTTATACATATTTACTATTAAGCCCAACTTCCCGTATTCCTTCAGCAGTTTATGTTTCATATACTCTACATCTTTGTAGATTGCACTAATAATATCTGGTCATCCGTAAAGCTTAAAGTATACAGATTCTATAAATTCCCACATTTTTTTTACTCTCCTACTGCGTGTTCTAGGTATATTTTTAATAGCGTTGTTAAAAGATGACATTTCAGCCTAAGTCTTTTACTTATCCTAAATCTTCGGCAAACGTTGTCGTTTTGCTTAATTTTTGTTATTGTGTCCTGGATGAGTGTTTTTACGGTTTGTATTGATTCTATGTTTACATTGTTTTCTTCAAATGCTTTTCATAACTTTTTCAATGGTATATTATATTAGGCATTTTTAAGATGGACAAACACCATGTGTAGTTTCTGGTATTAGGCTATTTTCTTTTCTATTACTTGACTTATAGTAAACAAATGATTTACCATCGGTCTTAAAGTTCGTAACTCAAAATTTTTATTTTTATAACTTTCCGTAAATTTTACTAAAAGTATGTATTTCTGCAACGACTTAATTAATAGTTCTCACATTTATTCTTTTATCCTTTCTATATTTTCTATCATTCGGATACTACCTGGTTGTCTACAGCTGTCTCGAACAACTCTGTTACATATTTGTATAGTTTGTGGCTTCCATATTTAATTAATTTTTATATTTCTTCCGGTCCTGGTGATCTTCCATTATTTTATATAGTACAT
This sequence comes from Diaprepes abbreviatus, assembly GCA_034092305.1. Classification (NCBI taxonomy): domain Eukaryota; kingdom Metazoa; phylum Arthropoda; class Insecta; order Coleoptera; family Curculionidae; genus Diaprepes; species Diaprepes abbreviatus. The sequence continues at coordinate 7,246,671 of JASJET010000031.1, forward strand.
TATTCTTTGACCTTATTTCCTGTTGATTCTAATTTTTTATAAGGTTTTTTTAAATCTTGAAACTACGCATTGTTCTATCAATAGCTCTTTCAAGTAATGTGTCCATTTTTTGGATGTTATATGGTTTATAATATTCTCTGTTTTTGTTATCTTTATGTGTTCTAATATTCTGCAACCCTCAGTATTTCTTCTACCTCCTAAATACGTATTAATTTGAATACAATTTCTTCTCATGTCTTAGCAGAAGGTATATAACAAAAATATATAATGGCTTAATCTTAGTGCTAATAATATCGATTTGGAAACAATGGTCACTATCTGCAGAACCAAATATGTAGCGCTAAATTTATCTGATAATTACGCCATATCCACTACTCACACTTATTTTTTCCTTATTTCAATCTCCCAGAAAAATATAGTGTAGTTTGAACTGAATAAATCGCCGTTTAGAACATTATCTGGACAGCAGGTTTCGATTAACCAACACCTTATAAAAACAATGAGTTTTTTTGTCTAGATTGCAAGCATTTTGTAGTATAGGTTACTAGATAATTTTAAAGGTGAAAAATTCCCGTTAGACATCTTTAGGCGCTTAAATTTTTGACTCCAATTTTAGGTCATCCATGAACATATTTGTTGGATCGGTTGTTTTTACCGGAAGCTATTCGTGTTTGCAATTCGGCTCTCAAGTTCTTAAATTTCTGAGTTTAAGCGAGCGTTCCTTTATAATTAAGGAACTGATCTTTAACAACAACGGTATTTTGTTGTATAACGTTGAATTGGAGAATGATATTATTGATTTCAGACAGTTGGTTATGGCGCTATCTAGACCGCGGGTGTCCTTTTCGTATTTTCCTGCTGTAAATTTTTAAGCTAATTGCAATTCCTGGAGGCAACTAATCCCACGATCTTTTAAACAATAGGCAAATTATCTGCTAACTATTTTAAGGAATCCAAAAATCATCAAGTCATATCTGCGGCACTGTGAGCATCAAACTCATCAAGTTCTGCAATAAATGGTATTGGACTTATTTTATTATAATGTTCTAGTTTATTCCAGTTGGAAAATATAATTATGCAAGATTTTCTGTTTCGCAATCCTATTTTAATTTTGTAAAATGTTCGCCACCCCCTATTTTATTTATCATATTTGATGAATAAAACAATATAAATGAATTGAATAAAAGAATGAAAAAATATAATTTGAGCCTGTTATAATTCTTGGTTGAGTTTTGCGTCAAGACCAATTTCATGTCGTTTTGAACATCCAACTTATTTCTGACTTTTTTCTAGATCTACACAAGATATAAAACTTCACTTTCACAGAAGTAAGTAAGGAAATGGTACTAGTATTCGGAAAGAAAGCATATAATTTTTAACGTATGAATGACGTAAAGTACACTAAAATTGAGGTACCTGAAATAAATCACGCACTGAGGAGTCACTTTTTAGCTTCAAAAATTGATCCAGCATTTCATCGCGAATGTCGACAACATCCAAAGATACATGAAATGTGTTTCGTACAAATACAGCTTTTTGTTTAGAGAACTCCAGGAAATAACGTTGAAAATCAGATTCAAGATGTTAAAAGTGGTTATCAGTTTCCCTTCTTATATTATTTACAATTTTTGTCCCCAATTTGTCAGTTTTGGTGCAAAGTGTATTTAATAATGATAAAGTTTACAAGATTTACTTTGTGGCGGCAGCTTTTTAGCTCTAATAGGAACAGTAAATAATGTGCATTCCACTAGTCTGCATTTTCAAATTTAGCTTGTTTAGCTGATCTAAAATATCAGATAAGTATGCTACTTTTTGGATCCACGGCTCATCGTTAAAAAACTCACGTTTCCATTCCATTTCTAAGAACTGTTTTATTTCATTTTTTCAATTCAAAGGCTAGTCCAACAACATTTCGTTTTGATAGCCAACAGTGTAGAAAAGAAGAACTTCGTGATCGGATTTCATATTTTTGCATAGTTCACACCATAGATCACACCAAGGGAAAAACCATTTTTTGTTATGGCATCTTGTGGTAATTTTCTTGATCTGTAATGGACTACGATCGAAACGCAAGTGATTTCAATACTGTAAATAATTGGGCGGGGTGGTGATGTGAATCGGCGTTGAGGTATCTGTTGGTATGAGTGGGCCTTTTGTAGACAGTGTGCGAAAGCAAGCCATCCTCTTTTCTTTTCAGTAGGATATCTAGAAACGGTAGTTTTCTTTCCTGTTCTCAAAAAGGCCATATCTTAGAACAAATAATAGATCAATTCCGTCTAACAATATTCAACAATGGAACTTCCACCCATATATCATCATCTTCTACCACAATGTCCACAATTGATCTATCACTAACAATAAGTAGCGAAAATATCTACTTTCAACAATTCATGTTATGGTAGTAACCTTTTGCCAATTATGATAGAATTTAACTACACCCAACATCCGTCCACCCTTATTTAATTTCAAAAAAGTGGACTGAGAGTATTACACAACGAATTATGACCCTCCAGAACTTAACCCCCTAGACATAGACGAATCTTTCTCTTTACTAACAATACCAATCATAGAAGCAGCAGAAAAATATATTCCTAAAATAATCAATAATTCAAATAAAATTGCTGTTCCATGGTGGAACGACCTAAGTCGCGAAACTATTAAGAAAGGAAAAACTGCTCTCAAGAGATTCAAGCACAACCTAATAATACCTCTCTCAGTCTTTAAAAAAGCCAGAGCCCTTGCTAAAAGTGTCATAAGCTCAGCAGAAAGAAATTCCTGGAATGCTTTCATTAGCTCTAATTCTACACAATTATCCAGCAGCGAACTTTGGAATAAAATAAACAGAATTAAAGACCTACCTCTCAACACGATTAGCGGCTTACTGAAAAACAACATCTGGCATACAGAACCAAAAGAGGCTGCAAATATAATTGCAGATCACTAATATTCCATTTACAATTCCACAATCCCCACCTTAACTCCATCCTCTCCTATTACCAAAAATACACCTACATATTCGAACAAACTCCCCATTGCCAAAGCAAAACTCTCCCACACTCTTAATAAAAGTAGAAACAGCTAACCTGGTTCTGACGGAATATATATACCAATGATAAAACATCTTTTAACTAAAGGGATATAAACTTTACTACAGCTCTATAATTTCATTTGGAGCAAATGGCAATTCCTCACACAATAGAAAAACTCAATATTGGTGAAAATACACGTACCTAAAACCCTTCCAGACATCTCTGGACCTATTGCTCTGACCAGTCATTTAAGTAAATTCTTGAAAGGAATAATATAATAAATTTCAGTCTCATGTGGTACTTACAAAAACATAAGCTACACATCCCACAACAAATGAGTTATTTGATTATTTAGTTGACTTTGGAATGGACATTCATGAGTCCTTTTATCGAAAATTTCACACCGCAGCTATCTTTCTATACTGTTAAAAATAACTTTAAATTTAATCATTCTGTACCTTATACATTAAATTTAATGATTTTGTACCTAAAATCGTAAATAATTTACATTTACTTTAAATCTAATGCAATTCATTTAAATATCAGTTCGTTATACATTAAATTTGATTAAATGGTATCTTAAATTTCAGTAAAGTAACTGAAAAGATATTTCAACTTTCTGTATATTAAAATTAATTCACATGTACCTTAACATTAAAGGAATTTACATTAATATTCATGTTATATTGCATGAGATTCCGGGAGATGGCTCAATTTGTATTGAACTTTTTGGTGCAATTTGATATAAGTTGTTTAAAGGACTCAACTTTCTTATGATGAGATGTACATGCAGGCACGGATCCAAGGGGGGTAGTGGGGGCGATCGCCCCCCCCCCCCCTCCAAGAGCTTTGAGTTCAGGAAAATAGAACCGATTTTGCTTCTTATACTATATTTTATTCAAGAACTAGCGAGAGTAATAAATCATTTTTTACCCTTTTTTTCTTCGCAAACTACTTGTATTCTTTAGTTCGGTGTCTTTGGCAAAATCTGTTAGACACATATATTTTTCATAGGAATGGGTTAGAAATTTTATAATCAAAACTACTGGTCTATAATAATGGACTATTTGGGTTGTATAACAATAGATATTTGGAAGTGCAAAGTGTTAAAAAGGATTTCAATCCTTGTCATAGGCGTCGGAAGAAGGTTTATTTTATCACTAATTATTTATGGCATAGAATATTATTTCGGTAATAAACATAAAATAAAAAGTTTTTATAATATTATTTTATTTCTTATGATTCTTAATAATTCACATACATTACAAAATATAGGTAATTTTGGCATATTTAACCCAAATCACAACTGTATTTTTATTATTTTTAACTTTGGCATAGAAACCGTTTTAGGCACATTCAGACTAAAACGTAGCCTTATTCTCTCAAAAAATTCTAAGTTATAATTTAAATACTTACAAAATACCCATTGTCAAAAATACAAGAAGTTAAACATATATAAAAAAATAAATTCGTCCATATAATATTAAAATTTCTTTAGGGCTATCAGTCATTTTATTATTAATTCAAAATATTTTTAGGAGATTTGACGTTTCAGTTTATTTATTTCTTAAACCATCTGCATAATTACAATTAAACACTTAAAAGGGATTCAAATGTAATTAATTTTTATATGTTACAGTTAAAATTACACCTATTTATTTTTATTTCTATTGCACTGACATCTTAATTTAATTTACTTTATTATATGGATATCCAATAGCCCCAAAAAATAAAATGAACATGTTAATTCTACACGCTTAAGAAAAAGACATAAATAAAATAATAAAATAATAAAAAAAGTTACGGCTAATTGGAATAAAAAAATAAAAAAATTTATAAACAATAAAATATAACAAAAACAAAAATTTAAATAATAAATTGTGTTAACACTGATAAACATTACGAATCTAATTCGTAATTAAACTCAGTGAAGCTATCTTCGCTCAAATTAATTATAATTGGTTCCTCTATCTCACCGATCATGAGATCAAGTTTCCACATTTTGTTTTATTCTTTTATTATATGGATTTTTCCCAATTGTCCGCAGTAACTTTGTTCAAAAAAATCTTCCAAAAGTTCAGTTAAATTACTAATTTTGTAAGTTGTGTTATTTCTAGCAACTCTACTTTTACTTGAGAGAGATATTTCCTTCTCCAACGGACAGTTCTTTGTATGTGACGGTCTCCACAGGGGGTTATAGTCACCTACCATTATAAATGGAAGAGGGATTGATGAGATGAGATTTGCTAGACTAAGATTATTGTTGGGAAGGATATAGAAGTGGCAAATAGTCATTTTGAATGTTAGATATATGAATGTGGCACAGGCATCGATGTTGATATTTAGAGGTATCGCAGAGTATGGAATTGATTCTTTTATAAGGATGCTGGATGCTCTCATAGAATTTTCTTGTTTTTTTCTAATGTAGTTATAGCCTTTAATAGTGACTTTCTGTTTTTTTTGTTGGTTTCTTGAATAGCGTAAATCTATTTTTTAGAAGTTTTATGTCCTCTATATGGTGAAAAAATTCGTTGTTGCGTTGTATGATGTTATGAGCCATTGTGCTTTTGTTGGGATCAATGTTTTTTGTTGAAGTATTTGGTTACAGAGTCAGAACTTTTTTGAAAGGTTATGGATACTTGTGAGCTGCTGTGATGCAAGGATTTTGCATCGTCTACTGAGGATGATTTTGATGTGTTCCTCTCATTCATGGAATGAGGAGATTTTGATTTTTGAGTGGTGGTAGTCTGAGATTTGGAGAGGTGAGGTTTTGTTGGTGGAGGTTTAGGTGAAAGTTTTGTGAGTGGATTGGTGTGAGGGGGTTTTAGGTATGATGGGGAGATTGTTTGGTTAGAGTTGGAGGGATTGTCGAGGGATTGTTGGTAGGAGTGAGGGGAGGAGGAAAATTGTTGGATGTTGTAATGGGATTTGAGAGGGTAAAGATTTGCATGAAGGGTTGAGAGGTATGATTGGGTTCGAATGGGAGGGAGGCTTGGATAGTTGGGGAGCTTTGTTGTTTGGCGAAAGAAAAATTAGTAGATAGTTGAGAACCAATTACTTTTTTTTTGCTACTTAGTGCGGAATTTTTTCTAAGGTTGTGATTTGTTGGATTTCAAATTCGTATTTATCCTCGGACAGCTTTTATCTCGAGAAGAGGAATTTCTCCCGCAATTGACACACATGAGGGACAGATTTGGAAGTTATTGCCAGAAGCTGAACTTTTGACAATTAAAACACATTATTGGGTTTCGAATGTGGGTCTAACTATACATCTGTACCAGTCTATATTTAAGTGTTTTTGTAGTTTATTTAACCTAAAGGTTATTATGAAGGAATTGTTGTTAGTGAGTGCCATTAATTTTCTTTTTTATTTGTGCTATGCTTTGATCTTTGGTGTTTTCTAAGATTTCCTCTTCACTGGAGCTTGCCAGATCCCACCAAGAAATTTTGCCTTTTATAACTATCGAGATTATGTTTCATATTTTTTTAGATTGGGTTAATTTGTTTATTTCTATTAGAAGACGTCCGTCTTTCAATTTTTTGATATTTTTAGGATTATCTAGTTTTTCTATAATGAATTTATGAATTAGAAATGAAGATATATTAATGAATGAGCTATCTTTTGGTTTAATTATATAGTGTCTGTTAAAGGGAGGACTTATAAATGGGATATGTGATTTGAATGTGGGAGAATCACGTCTTCATCTCTTTGATGGAGGAAGGGTAGGAAAGTCTTTGGGATTGTAAGGGAATACTCTGGTGTTTTCAAAAAAAAAATTCAGCAGTCGCTAGCTGACGGTCGGGGGTGGGGGTTACTCGCTCATCCACCTCATCGACCGATACTGGGGTTTCGAATTTCTGCACCGTAAGGTCTTCTCTATTATTAACTCGTTTCATAGTATTAAATGGGTTTTACATATATGGACGACACAAAACAATCATAACGTGACTGGGGCCCCTGGGTCGTCAAACCCGTTCTAGTGAGATAGATCTCAGTAACCCTCTGAGAGGTCGATTTATTAAAAAAAAAACAAATGAATTATGACAACAATCCTGACATATTGGGGTGTACATTATTAAGATTAGGTTTTATACTTACATTAAAATTAGACTTATACTGGGCTGTCAATATATACCACTGAAGATCGTCCTGTTCTTTACTGGAGATTCGTTTGAGACTGGTCACTGATTGGCCCCACACGGGCTTACCAACTTTAGATTGACTGATCAACTGACTGTCTTTATCCCAAACGTGTCCGTCTTTTTATCATCTCTTGTTTTTTTTTTATCAGGTCAATAAATCGCTTCTTTTATAAACTTTGATTTATCATGACTCGGAAAGGTGGCTAGATTTGGTTTTGTTTTAATCAAAAATGTAGGAATATTAGAATTTGGAAACGCAAGTTTATGAAATAATATATTTTTCCCTATGTCCTCATGTGTCAATTTTCAGGGTTATTTTTTAGGTCAAGATAGTTAAAAAAAATGGAAACCCCCATTTTTATTGCAGAAATGAAATGCGGAGAAAATTTCCTCTCCAACGGTATACATAACATAAGGGGTAAAATATGTGATTTTACTAGAGGCCATTTGAAGATCAAATATCCTCATACCTTATATTGATGTGAATGAACCAATAATTCGACAACTAAGAGTGATGTAGAAAAACTCTTTCCACAAAATTTTTTTAAAAGTTAAACTGTGTATATTAAGATGATCTTAAATTTGACCTTGACCTTGAAGACCATATCAAGGTCGTGATCATTTTTTAAATGGAGCCCTATACTTCTGACTCCGAAAATGGAGATATTGAAATATTGTACGGTCGGGTATGACCTTGAAAGGAGCTCGAAGGTCAAGGTCAAAGTCGCTGGGGGTTTGGATGAGTCAAAAATTTTTACTTTTGGAAATGACCTTCGGTGACCCCCTTATCAACCTTGTGGGTCATCCATGACGTGAAACTGCGGAAAATCCGCTAAACTGGAACAGTTGGGAGAATTCAAACGATAAGGGAAAATAAATAAGAATGATTTAATTTAATTGAAACTTTTTTCGAGTAATAACAAACGTTCAACAAGTGGATAAGATGAAAAGGTGTAAGCGTCGTAAACAATCTTCACTTTCGGGTAGATTTTCAAGATCAATGCAGGTCGAGTTCGTTTTCTTTTAATGGAAACCCCTATTTTTGTCATCGGATTAAAAAGAACTGGAAATTTCACGTCAGAACAGATATTTTAAGATTTGTTATTCTGTTTTGGCAAATTCAACTGTTTAAAAATCATCCAGAACATTTTTTTGACGAATTTTAGTGGTTTTTTGCAGTTTCATATTGTGGCTGACCTTGACCGTCGAGGACATTTCAAGGTCGTATCTAATAGCAAAATTTTTCGCCGTTTCCATTTTCGAGGTCAAAAGTATGGGATTTCATTAAAAAATTTATCATGGCCTTGATATGACCTTAAAAGACAAGACCAAGGTCCAATTTTAAGGTCACCTTAACATACACATCATGCGTAATTTAGCATTTTCAATTTTAGATATACATTTTTTGCAAGTAGGAAATCTGGCTTATATCAAATCAAATCAAAATATGCTTGTTAACAAAGCTATAAAAAAATATTAACAAAATTAAGTTTACAAAATATCAACCCTAACAAGTTGATGTATAAAATATAGAAACAAACATTTACATAAAAAAAACAAACTATAAAATAAAATATGAAAAGCAGGTGCCTAGAAATTATTGATATAAAACTTATCAGTTTTTTCATCTACAGTTTGACCATATAAAATAGACAAATCATTATACATTTTAATACTTCCAAATATTATAAAGTTTTTAGTTAGAGTTATTTTGGGTATTGGAATTGATAAATTATTAATAATACGCATACTATAAGGGTAGGTTTGGTGAAGTTAATTATGGTCAATATTTCCTGTTCAGTGAAAGAGGGTTTGCAATGATCTCTTGGTTTAGCACCGCAAATATATCATAGGTGTCCTCTTTCATGTCACTAAAATAGGGTTTAATAGCTCTTGACTGCAAAAACCCTAAAAAGCAACACCATATCTTATGTGGCTCTTAATCAAAGCAGCGTAAGCAATTCGAGCCATGATATTACCCAATCCTCTAAAAGACAATTCTAGCGGCATAACATCCTGAGGCAATCTTTTTGTTTAATGCTATAACATGTTCACTAAATTTAAGTCTATCGTTAATCAACAGACCCAAGAATTTTGCAACCATAGCGTTATCTATAATATTATTCTCCAAATTTATACCAAGTAAAGAATATTTAAATGTGAGAATTTTGGTTTTAACAACATTGAAATATAAATGATTAGAGTCACACCAACGCTTAACGATAGTTATGTCATTCTCTAGAATAACATTCAATTCATCCAAAGCAAATATTCGGTGCTCCATCGCATTTTCAATTTAACTTCAGACATGAGTTAGGTACTCAATATTTCAATAGGTAGATAGGGCGTGGGGGAACACAATACTGGCCAGCAAGGTCTCCGGATTTAACAAGTCCTGATTTTTTTCCTGGGAATATATTAAAAATATGAAAGAACGAATAAAAACAGCGTTTCAGTCTGTAACACGAAATATGCTAATTAAAGTTAAAGAGTCATTTCAAAAAAATAGTTCGAATATGCATTGAAATAGATGGGCATCAATTTGCTCATTTGTTAAAATATTCGTTTTTAAAATTTTTTAAATTGTTATCTCTTCAATAAAATATATATTTGCTAATATCCTTGTTATGAATATTTTTTTAACCGATTTGTGATTAAATTTCATCTATGTAAATAATAACGACGTAACTCCGTCAAAGCCTACTTTTCAGAAATAAATTGTCAAAAATTTTTGTCTAAAATTGAAAATGGTAAATTAAAATATAGGTAAGAATAATACAATTTTAATTTAGAATATTAAATACATTTAAAATAAAAAAGTTATTTGGCTTTAATGATGACAAAATCAAATCTAAGTTTTAATCAATCCTGTATAATTTTTTGAGACAAAATTTATTTTAGAATAAATTCTAATGATTTTACTAAAAAACCAATACCATTTAAAATATCTAGCTTAAATAGGCAAGGCAGGCATGCCTCTTAAATTTTGGTTCACAATTTCCAGAATAGTAGATATCTGTTGAACTTCCATTGTCTTTATTTTTGTTGAATATCACGACGTTTCGGTTAGTAGTTATCTCTAGCCGTTTTCAAGTGAAACTAAATAAATCCCTTAGCTACATGATTATTTATACTAAAAGTAAATGCAGTAGAGTGTGACTGAGATGGGTGCAGTCATGCCTGCTATGGAAAAATCCCATTTTTTTATGCTGCATTTAGTTTTAGTTTACAATTACTAAGAAGTGGTTTCTACACTTCTCTTATATCTAAAGATGGTTTACTAAAACAACTCAGGTTCACTCTCACCAGTGGTAGCAAATATTTTCATGGAATGGTTCGAGACATTTGCAATTGAATCCACAACTAAAAAACCAAAGTTATGGTTCAGATACGTAGACGAAGAACTTCGAAATTTTCTTTTTCATCTCAACAATATCAGCCCAACTATTAAACTCACCATGGAGAAAGAAGTAGAAAATAAATTACCATTCTTAGATGTCCTGGTTGAAAGAAATGGCTGACAAATTCGAACTTCGGTTTACAGAAAAGTCACGCAGACAGGACAATACCTTAATTATTCATCTAATCACTCCAACAACATCAAACAAGGAATTATAAGAAATCTCGTAGATAGAGCTTTAACTCTCTGCAACTCCAACGAGAACTTGATGAAAGAGATAGATTACATTAAAAATGATCTGACAGCCAACGGATACCCAGTATATCTAGTGGATAAATTTCTTGAACAACGCGGAAATAGGACAATATCGACAACGAATGAAGGACGAAAACCAGTATTGAACATGCCCTATGTTAAAGGCATTTCAGAAAAAGTTAGAAGGATAGGAAAACGATATAAAATCAACGTTGTTTTCAATTCAAATAACTCTCTGAGAAACAGGCTCACTAGGGTCAAACCAACAACTCAAAGAGACATTAAGAACTGTGTATATCAGATACCATGTGAATGTGGCAATTCCTACATTAGCGAAACAACGAGACCTCTTGACGTAAGGATCAAAGAACACCAAAAATGCACATCTCGAGGAAAAACAGAAAAATCTGGTGCTGCCAACCATACCTGGACTCATGGACACCATATAAAATGGTCTGAAGCTAAAATACTACACCGAGAACAACATTGGAGAAAACGGAAATTCAAAGAAGCCGCGGTTATACATCAGAACCCGAGTTGTTTTAGTAAACCATCTTTAGATATAAGAGAAGTGTGGAAACCACTTCTTAGTAACTGTAAACTAAAACTAAATGCAGCATAAAAAATGGGATTTTTCCATAGCAGGCATGATTCCACCCATCTCAGTCACACTCTACTGCATTTACTTTTAGTATAAATAGTCATGTAGCTAACGGATTTATTTAGTTTCACTTGAAAACGGCTAGAGATAACTACTAGCCGAAACGTCGTGATATTCAACAAAAATAAAGACAATGGAAGTCCAACAGATATCTACCATTTCGCAAGAAACATCATTGTCTATGACTTTCAAACAAATAATTTCAAGAATAGTTAAATATTTCAAAAAGTTTGTCCTAGGTATATGAAACATAACATTAACTTATCCTTATTTGGCCTGCGCTATCAAAATATGCAATAACAAACAAACTATTCAGTTTAAATTTCGATAACTTTCGTGTAAAACTTTTTTTTCACTCTGTATACCTCACAATAATTTTAAAATGCGGCTCCAATAGACATATATATATATATATATATATATATATATATATATATGTTTATTTTATTTGACATACGTATATATTATTCTTTTAAAATAAAAATAACTACGGCAATGCTTTACCATTACACAACAAGTTTCAATAAAAGAAACTGTCCAGGCAAGGAAACTTGTTTGCAGGCTTTCTCGTTCCCAGAATCTCAATTTCTGCAACAAACAGAAATATGTCGAGATCCGCGCAAAGCAAACAAAATGCTTTATACCGGTGAATGAAAAGAAGAAAACATAAACACCTACAATGGAGAAATATATCTTTTATGTACACGTGCGCCTAGCGTTAAAGTAAGCATTTTGTGTTTTGCAAATGATAATGTTTAAATATAGTTGAACAGATATAATTAAAAAAACTTAATAATCTTAATAGAATAGGTCATGTTCATACAAAATATATATAAAAAAATGAAAAAATTGCTCAAAAACAAATGTACGATTTTCATGAAAAACCTCCCTGTGAATGGGTATTTTAAGTAATTTTGACCAAAACTGATTTTGATATGAACATATTATAACATCATGGAGGGGACAAATAGCATCACACAATGCGAAGTTACGTCCAAAAATTTTTGGAAGTTATGGTAACATCGTATGGGTGATGTATGGGATTAACTCTCTTAATGAAATTTGAACCCACCTGGAACTAGGGAAGTAAATATGGAAGAAACCGAAAACGTTAGAGTATTACTTCAAAATATAAAATACTATGAAAATCAGTAAAAGATTCGCTATTTAAGTTCTCAATTAACTGAAAAACTTTGTACTATAAGGGCAGGCGTATTCTGTCCTAACGTGGTTAGAAACAAATTACTATCGCAGATCGCAAGAAAATACAAGGAAAGGATGAACGCCTTTCCCATGGAAGTGTACCGCCATCTGCAGATCGATTTTGGAAGTTTGTGGTTTTTGCCAGTATAGAGTAGGCAACTGTACCTAACCATAGGAAAAACAAATCCTTTAAGCAACGTGTATCGAACAAAATATAAACTCTAATACAAGCAACGTCATTATCCAGCATTAACCGTAATCTGAATATTTAACCTCGAAAAGGTTTGTATGGCTAATATTAACATATTTATACACCCAATTACAAGTATATTGGGATTGTTTATAGAGAAATTACAAATCAGTTAGCCCCAACCAGAATTTACAAAAATGGTCAGGTGACAGCTTGTCAACTATTTTTGGCCGATCTGGTTGGGCTGACTAGTCTTTTGCGAATGGAATTGTACCCACTATAGGAATATGGTATATTGAGCTGCTTATATTGGCCTTCATATATTGTTCGATATAAATTGCTTAAAGGATTCACTTTCCCTATGGTTAAGTGCGCTTCCCTACTTTGCGCTGCCAAGAACCAATGAGTTCAAACCCGATCTGCAGGTAGTGCTTTGTTTCGTACATCTGCTCTTATACTATAAGGATTTTTTCAGATAAAAATGGTTTTGCTAATGTAAATGTACCAAAAAATGTTCAAGGAAAGAAGAAAATGTTTTAAAATATAGATCAGTGGTATTTAAGATCTAATGCCAGGTATATTTTAATAATTTACGTGAATGGTATATAATTAAATAAATTCACTCTTTTAAAATATATCACGTATTAAAATTTTTGGCAGTAACGGTTGTAAAGTAGAATAGCTCTTGTTATATTGCCTCGTTGCATTTGTACCATCATCTGTTTTAAAAATCAAAACTTTTCCACCATCTTTACACAAACAGTTAACCGAAGTATTTACGAGTAGTGTTTTATTATGTTTTGTTATATGTTCTGCAACTTAAGTGAAAGTAATGTAATATTTGAGCCTTATAAGTAATTTAGTACTTATATTAAATTATTACCAATAAATTAGTATTTGATCTCATTGATATATTTAACTATTCGTATACAAGACCTAATGGAAAGTGAATGAGTGTTGAATAAATATTTTTGGTAAACTTCATTTATTGATTCAATGTCTAATTTTTGAAAAAGGTTCTTTTAATTGTCCAGTACACAAAAACACCATCAACATTTGAACAATAGGAATATTATTATTTTCAGACTCTTGAATTTTATAATCTGGTATCACATCGGTAGCAGTAGTAATCTTTCATTAAAGCCCGGAACTGAGATTTTTTAGTGATTTGGAATTTCACATAAACAGTGTTCTTCATACTTCTGAAATCGACATGATGATGAATTCAGTTTGTGAGAACAATTAGGACGGAGTTTATAGAAAATTGGACCTCGTCATTAGTTTAAAAACATGGAACGCCTTGGTTAGTATCACAAGTGTATCGTAAAGATTTGCATAACTTTTAAAATGATATCTATAATTCTGTTTTGATATAGTTTGCCTAGCAATACCTATATATACGAGATTTATGTGAGCATCTCCGAATGTGTTGTTTCATATGAAATAGTGCTACCTTTCTCGGAAAATAGTGGGCATTTCTTAAACTATTAGAACAGAAATACAACTTTTTGTATTTTCTATTAGATTGTTTAAATACTTTTTTGTATTAATGACTGTTAATTTTTTAAGCTATCATGAACATGGGAATTTAAAAGAGCTGGTTGATATGCTCTTTTCAAATTTTGCGTTATCAAACTTGTCGTCGTAAAATTATTAATATAAATAGATTACTTTACTTCTGATCTATTGTTACACTTGGTTTAAGGCATATGGGGATAATAGGTTTGGTTCACTTCATATGTTTGGTTGTTACAGTCTAATCAAAGTTCATGGCCAAGATATTTAAATAACGTTACTTGATTTATTGGCACCTCATTTACGACTATATCTCACTTAGTACGAGACTTGGAATGAATTGTCCTTTTGATAAGTTTATTCTTAGCTTGACTTCCCTTGAAATCAGATGTAGGCTCTAAAATATAAAGTGTCTTGGTCTACAGGATCAGCAATTATGATAATGTCGTCCATATATCGCTAATGATTTAAGAAGTCTCCGTCCATATTCCTGTATTTTCTTTCTCAAAGGACTCGCTTAAATACATAGTCTGGTGAAAAGCTTTAAGACTTCACACTTTTTTTTGATGTAATTTTAATTTCATAATAGATCTAAGTTCTTTCACTTAACATAATAAATTGGTAATTACTATTATTTCATAAAAAGTTATGTTGAAAAGGCCATTAAAAATACTAAATTTGAAAAAGGCACTTCATTTAGATCTCTTAAACTTCCATCTATATGACATTTTAAAATTCTAACCATAGTTGATATTAAAAACAATTTGGAAAATACGAAAATGCAAAAAATTGTAACCCTGATTTAGTAGTTTTCAAAAAACTATCCACTACTTTCCACGAAAAATAAAACTACCTGATATAAAACAGAACATCAGGCCTACCCACACAAAGGTCGTAGAGTGAAACGGATATATGAATATGTTATAGGTTAATGTTGAATTGAAATCAAACTTAGGTTCAACTAATCAAATTAACCAAGCTGTAGCTATATATGTGTGTACACACGTACAAAGCTACTTTCAGGATGAAGGAGACAGATAAATATAACATAACTTTGAAAAAGCTCACTATGTAGAGCGAAACGTCAGAAGAATTGTCTTCTTATATTATATATCTTCAAATAAGAAATTTATGCCCAAGAAAATATTAAAGAAAATATACACACACACACACACACACACACACATATATATATATATATATAAATATATATATATATATATATATATATATATATATATATATATATATATATATATATATATATATATATATATAAAGGAGGTAGTATCGTGACTGGACTAGTTAAGAAAAAGCCGAAAGGTTTAAGGTAGCTTTGTGCGGCTGCAGTCAGAAGAATGTTGGGCCAGAAAAGAAAACTCTTTTTTGTTAGTCTAGCTTTGATTAATTTTATTCTCTTCATCAGGACTTCTACAAAAAAGAAAATAACCTTCCTTAATTCTATTTTTCATAAAATAAAAATAAAGAAAAAAACCCTACCAAAGTGAATATATATTAAAAACCAGGTTTTGTTCAACAGTGACAGTCATTACGTACTTAACACTGAGATCACATCATATCAGAATAAATATTCTAAATGGCCAAAATTTTTTAATTTATTTAAGTTATTAAAGAATTTAATATCTAGTACGTAGACGTCGCTTAAACGCCATTTTAAATTTATGAATGAAATTGACAACTGACAGTTCGCGCCAAAAGCCCGTTTTAATAGATAAAGTATACACTACCCAAAAACTGGTAATCATTCTGGGGGAGGAGGTAACCTAATACTTTTCAAAAATCGAGAATATATACATATATATATATATATATATATATATATATATATATATATATATATATATATATATATATATATATATACTAATTCTTTAATTTCTTTGGTAAAAGTTTTTATTTCATTTGTTACTTCAAAGGCTATTTAACATTTCGCCTGTTATGACAGGCTTTTTCAAAAACATTTTTTTATTTACTTTTAAATTAGGTATTGTTTACAAACTTACAAAAACAGACAAACTTCATTTGAACATAACTTTAAAATATTAAAACTAATTAACATCACTAATGATAAAATACATTTTGTCTAAATAATTAAAATTAAAATTTAACATCTTTATAAATTTAGATGCACGTAACTCGAGACTTCATGTTCGATTACTTACTACTATTGCCTGGAATTTTTTTTTATAAAAAATATCTGAGGAGTCTGTAATAATGTGTAGCGGGTGTAGATTAATGCTAGGTTGTTATACAGAGTTATAAGTTTTGACAATTGCTTAAAAATATTTTCAGCGGATTAAATTGTGGTAAATTTGGCTTAAATTGCTTATGTCTTGTTTGTCATTTACGACATGTTGTTTTCTTTTTATATGAATCATTTCTTTCGTTAGAAGTTTGTAATAGCTTTTATCTTGCGTTAAAATCTTAGTATTCACAAAATCAAACTCAAGCTTAAGACTAGTTTAATGTTAGTGTAGAGCCGTAGATGCGTTTGTTTAATAATTCTATTTATCTGCTTATTTAAATAATTATTTCCGTTGAGTATTTTCCTCACTTTTTTCAATGTATTCATTTTAATTATTTCGACATAGTGTATTTTATCGTTATAGATGTTAATTAGTTTTAATATTTTAAAATGATGTTCAACTGAAGTTTGTCTCTTTTCGTACGTTTGCAAACAATATTTGATTTAAAAGTAAACAAAAAAAATGTCTTTGAAAAAGCCTGCCATGACAGGTGAAACGTTAAATAGGTTTTGAAGTAACAAATGAAATAAAAACCTATACCCAAGAAATTAACGAACTAGTATTATTAAATGGTTTTAAAAGGAGGACTATGCGGACAAAGACTGTGGATAAATTTTACTCTCATGTTAAAAAGTGCGGAGATTTTTAAGATAATGGAAAAGCTCCGGGTCCGGTCATTAGGCCATTGCATTCGGTACAAACCATCATCTTGCATCTGTGTCCTATAAACACATTTCACGGTTGAAAAATAGAAAATAAGACAGAGTGGCCAGATCTCGATGGCTCACTCAATAATATAAGATTAACACAAATCAACAATGTTGTATAAAACCGCCATGTGGTGGCGCGACGGTAAATTAAAAAAGAAATATATCAAAACTTGACACACGAAACTTGCTACTCTAAGGATAGAGGTCGCATTATTCGGCATCGGCAACCAAACTAACTATAAATTCCACAGTTTAAGTAAAGTATTCGCACCCATGATCACCCTAAGAGGGCAGTTATGTGTTTTTAAGCCAACAAATATATAAAAAGAAAAGAGAAGTTAACGTCCGTGTAATTTTAAAATAAAATAAGGAGCTCTCGGCTATGTGGAAAAAATATTTATCAACAGTCTTTGCATGTTATTGAGTGAGCCATCGAGATGTCGCCACTGTGTCTTATTTACTATTTTCAACCTTGAAATCTGTTTATAGGACACACATGCGAGATGATGGTTTGTACCGAATGCAATGGCCTGATGAGTCCCACACTAGGGCGGAACAGCGCTATCGTCATTTTTCGGACCCGGAACTTTCTCATTATCTCGGAGATCTTGGCTTTTTAACATGAGAGTAATATTTATCAAAAGTCTTAGTCCGCATAGCCGAAAATTCTCTGATGATGCTCGTGCGAGCTGTTTGGTTTCC
The DNA here is from genome assembly GCA_034092305.1 of Diaprepes abbreviatus. NCBI lineage: Eukaryota > Metazoa > Arthropoda > Insecta > Coleoptera > Curculionidae > Diaprepes > Diaprepes abbreviatus. The sequence goes on from JASJET010000031.1 coordinate 7,264,746, forward strand.
TGGAAAATTATAGTGTCCTGCCTCCTGATGCTGTTGGAACAAAGCTGATGTAGTTTGCTTATTCTTTATGCTATTTTTATATTCTTGGACTCTGGTGGAGATTCTTCTGTTTGTTTGGCCGATATATTCTTTTTCACAGTCTCTACATAGGATGCTGTACGCTCCCTGGTTTTCCAATGCGATTTTATCTTTGGGATTGCCCAATAATTTGTGTATTGTTGTTTGTGGCTTATAAATTGGGCATATGTCATGCTTCCTCAGAATTCATCCAATTACGTCTGTTACACCTTTTATGTATGGCAGTGTGGTTTTTAGTTTGGATTTGTCATCTGCTATTTTCTCTGCTATTGCATTTGAGTTCTGTTTTTTAGCCTTTTTGATATTGTATTCTTTGTAGTTGTTGTGTTTTAGAGATGTTGTGACGTTGTTGAGTTCTTCTTGGCGGTTCGTGGATTTGGTTAGTAGCATGGATCTGGAGATCAGTGTGTTGGCGACTGATTGTAACTGTGATGGATGATGGTGAGATTCGGCATTTAGATATCTGTTTGTGTGCGTAGGTTTTCTGTAGACCATATAATCGATGATTAGGTCATCTTTTCTAGTAATTGTAAGTCAAATGAGGACATTATCGCCAATATTAAAGCCACGTTACATAAGAAGTCAGAAGCAGCGGTAGAAATAGTACGATAGGAGGTAGCTCGCGTGTTAAGAACCAGCAAACTACCGAAACCAAACATAAAACGCTCCGAAATAAAAGCCCTAAATAACTTTAAAGACAACATAAACATCATCATTCTACCAGCAGACAAAGGGAACGCCACTGTTGTCATGAACACAGAAAAATACAAAACTAAGATGACAGAAATCCTTCAAAACCACACCTACAAATAAGAGAACCAACTACATACCTCGAGAGAACGACAAAAAACATAATCAAAGCCGCCAAACTAGGAGATGAAATCGAAAACCGGATTGTTCCTCAGGAAAAAGCAAGCAGATGTCCGAAACTATATGGACTACCAAAAATCCATAAAGAAGGAACACCGATAAGTGCAGTAGATTCACTTACCCAACAACTATGAAAATAAATGGCTCAAAATATGTAACCGGCGACCGAAATTGCAGACTCGTATCTGAAAAATTCGGATCACCTGGTCAGCATACCTCAAGGGCTAAAATTGCAAAAGTATGGCATTTTTGCTAGCGTGGACATCAAATGTCTGTATCCAAATATGCCAATTGACGAAGTTCGAGACCAGATAGCTATGAACGAGGAGATCCCACATCATTTCATCGACCTCTCCGAACATGTCTCAAAAATACATATTTTTCCTATGAAAACAACTTCTACCGACAGACAGATGTTGCTCTTATGGGATCTTCGCTGTCACAAGTCATCGCAAACCTGTTTATGAAATATTTCGAAACAGAAGCCCTAAGAAAAGTCAGAACAAAAGTATCCGTCTAGAAACGTTACGTGGATGATGTTTCACCATATGGCCACACGGAAGATCCAACTAAGACATATTTTTAGAGAAACTAAATAGTATTCATCACCGCATACAGTTCACACTGGAAGTCAATAAGCAGCTACCTTTCTTTGACCTTCTCATCACTAGAAAAGACGACCTAAGCATCAATTATACGATCTACAGAAAACTTACATAGACAAACACATACCTAAATGCCGAGTCTCACCACCATCCATCACAGTTACAATCAGTCACCAACACATTGATCTTCAGATCCATGCGACTAACCCAACCCATGAACCGCCAAAAAGAACTCAACAATCACCACAGTTCTAAAAAAACAACTACAAAGACTACAAAACAGAACACAAATGCAATAGCAGAGAAAACAGAAGATGACAAATCCAAACCAAAAACCAAACTGCCGTAAATAAAAGGTGTAATAGTCGTAATTGGAAGAATTCTGAGGAAGCATGACATATGCACAATTTACAAGTCACAAACAACAATACACAAATTATTACGCAATCCCAAAGACAAAATCCCATTGGAAAACCAGGGAGTGTATAGCATCCCATTAATACTATTTTTCAAAAGACTTTCTATATTTAGAAGTAACACATTCTTCATAAATATCAGAAAAACTAACAATGGATTATCGCTGCACTATATTTGATTTTTTGGTTATGGGTATTCTAAAAAATTAATAGCCAGATTCACTAAGGAAGTATAAGATTTAGATCCGATCTAGTTGCCTTGGAAATTAGATTTTCTAGATGACCAGTTTTGTTTTTCTTATGATATTGTTTTAATTATATTTTGAAGGTTCAAAACTTGCTTTACGTATTGTTATCCTTGTCAATTTGAATTCTCTACTGTCAGTCTAGACCGGTTTTAAAGTTAAACCATGTTAGTGAATTAGGGGGTAAATGTTTAGTCTTGTAAAAGACTTGCTGAAACGACTTAAATACTATTTCTTTTAGCTTTATTTTAAACATACAAGGATAAAAACATCGTATTATTTTATTATTAAAGCAGCAAAAATGGAAAATTTTGATTATTTTGTTATCATATAACTATTTATTTGTTGACTTTTGTAATAAAAATGAGACCATTATCATAAGCAAAACAAAACAGCCCAACTAAAAGTTCCAACTTCCATCGCAATTAGATCAGTTCTAAGTTTTAAACCTTCTTAGTGAATCTCGGTGTAAAAGTTTTTCAAAGTTCCTCATATTCAATTAAAATAACAAATTAAACTGTTACATGTTAAAAATTTACATGTCCAACACGCGTGATAATTTAAAAGAAACAAATTTGTTTATATCGTAGACTTCATAACACTAAATATATAAAGACAGAATATCAAATGTTTTATTATATTTAATTTAATGTTTTTAAAAATAGTTACTTGCTGTAAGTAACTATAATCGACAATAAAAAGTAATTTCATATAAACCTACCTGTGTCATCTCTATTTTTATAAACATCCCAAGGTATTTTTTATATTTTAAAATCACTAAACTGGAAAACAATTTGATATTACACTTAAGTCTGACTAAATTGTGAATATAAGTTGATATATTTTCAGTACAAAAATGCACTAAAATTTAGTGATGATTAAAATTTAGTTATTAATTATTATCAATTGTCAATAATCAAAAACGAAAAAATTCTCCAATATTTTTTGTCTAGCACGAGAAACCTTTCAAAGTTTTTACCGTCATTCAGCTGAACATCGGTACAACATATCATATCAAAGTAGATATTTTGAATAGGGAATATAATAAGGGTAAGGGGTCCGTAGGTGACGTACTAAATTTCTAATGTATCACAGAACAGTTATCCTGACATTTCGAAGTAAAATATCTTGATCCAGGTAGGTAAAATTGAGTAACGGACAATGATGATGTTAAATGACGAAAAATAAATGAGTCGATTTATCAGTTAGAAGGCATTAAAAAATATTGTTGTTTTTTTTTGCTACTCATAAAAAAATGTTTTCTCAAGCTCTAATTAAAAAATTGTAATGCCTTTCTGACAGCACAGATCGAACACTTACGGTTATATTTAAAATTTAAAAATAGACATTTGTAATCCTTAAACCCATAAATGTATGCAAAAAGGTTATTTCCGGGCCCATCTTTGTCGTTATTGCTGGCATGTTATCACCCGGCAGGTTTGAAGAATTGTTAGAATTTGAAAAGGGATAAAGCATGTTCTTTGTATTGGCATCTTCTTATTTTTATCACATAGCCTATTTACTGCATATACGAAGTTTGGGTTTTATTAACTGAAATATTATCGTTCTACATACCCTTTTTGATTTACTAATCACATGTTAATAGTGACCTTATATGTTCATAGGAACATAACAACATAAAAAAGATGTAACATATTTTAAAAAAACTACTGTAATATCAACACGATAACTGATATCCATTCATGATGGAAAATGCTTATTAATTGAGAGTACTGAAAGCTGTATCCATATACAGCCTGAATGTTATAACGATTACATAAGCCACTATATATGTAGTCCCTATTGTAATCTTTATATGTTTGAAGAAGAGATTACATTTTTATTATTGAACTATGGCTGTTGTAATTGATTTCTGAAAATAAACAAAAATTTTTGAAATATCAAAGCAATGGTGCGAGCCCCATGGCATTTATATAGAATATATCCCAATATCTAAGCAGTTTGAATGCCGAAAGTGTCTTGTTTAATGATGTAAAATAAAAAATTTGTATAAAAAATTACTGTCCAAAATGATGTTTCACCATCAAGTCCTAAGTCATTTCCAATAGAATAGTTTAGCCTAGGATATATGGATAATGTAGATTCGAATAATAAGCATGCAATAACTAAAGTAAAATACTTAATTAATAAAGTTTACTTCAACTTGGAACCTATTATATTATCTACAGGAATCAATCGTACTCTAGATTTTCTTGTGCACATACAGCATTATGATAAAACATTTTAAGACATGATTCTACATAACAAAATATTAAGAAAAACTTATATAAACATAGGTTTGCAAATGTTTCCATAGGGAGCTACAAGCCTTTGAAGATGGTGTCATGAAAATATTTTTTTTAGTCAATTTATTAAGATCTACTTACAATACAGAAATGAACTTTTGGGTATAAGTTAATATTATTAGAAGTCACCTTTAAAAATATCACGTGACCCATATTGAAACCAGTGGCGTGGGAACCAAGAAGTGGTTTGATATTTATGGTCATATTTTTTTTCGCCGAGTTTATTTTTGCAATTTTTTAAATAAATTATGGTTCCTTGAAAATTTTTATGTAAAAAAAGTCCTCTAGGTATAAGTTCGTACAGTCGACTGTTTTCGAGATAAACGAACATAAAGGAGGATTGCGGTTCGTATGTGCAGTAAACAGGCTATGTGATAAAAATAAAAAGGTGCTTGAGAGCTATTTTAAAATAATGCTTTTACACCCTTTACCAAAAAAACTAACTTACTGGTACTTAGTACATTTGGTACATTCTTAAATTAACCTGTGGATTCTACCGATGGCTCAAAAAAATTATCTAAAAATGTGAGGCAGAGAGTGCTAGGGGCTTAGCAATAACTCATAGTTGGCCTAATTTTAATGCACTTGAGCTTGTTTAATAATCACTAAATATTGTCACTTGTTCAAGTTATTTCAGACTTGCGTGCTTTTTTTCGCTAATAAATTGAAAAATTAATAATTATTAATTTCAACAAATTGCACAAATGCATCTTCTGTATGGAGAAGCAAAGGGAAACGTTTGCGAAGCGCAAAGATTATAAATATTAAGAAATGTACCCTAACAGGCAAGTTCTACGCATTCAATTTTTCATTAATTTGCATTGAAGTTTTTGTGAAAAAGGATCTTTAAAATTAGATGACTCAACTGGTAAACAACGTACCATTTGAACTCTTAAAATAGTTGCACGCAATCCTAGTATATGCGCCAGGAGGCTTGCTAATATTCAAAGCGTTTAGGCTCTAAAACTCGAAAACTTTGAACTCAAAATCCAATTTTTTAGATGGCTAAGACAAAAATGGCATTGAGATCCTAACATTATAGGTAAAATATGTTGCACTGGTGAGGCCGCATTTTCTATAGACGGAATTATAAATTATCATATCACATATGGGCAGGCGAAATAAATATACGATTTTTGAATGAAGGCACCAAGAAAATCTTTTAATTAATTTCTGAGCGGGAATATTTTGGGACAATTTAATAGGGCCCTACATTTTTCCAAACAAATTAAACGAAGAATCAGACTTGGAGGTATGTACTTCATGCAAGACGGGGCTCCACCATATCTTAGTCCTAATGTGAAGGCACATTTAAATGACGTCCATTCATATAAATGGATAGTACGAGGAGGTCTTGTAAGTTGGCCACCTCGTTCCCAAGATTTAAATCTATTAGATTATTTTTTATGGGGTCACTTAAAAGCATTATTACACCAAGTACCAGTTCATAGTGTTGAAGGGCTAGAGCAGCGAGTGTTTGCTGGTGAAGTTATAGAAAATAAGCCTGATATTTTTAGAAAAGTCAGAAGATCAATGAGAAAACTAGTTCGAGGATGCATTGAAATGAGCGTGATTTTCAATACCTACTATAATAATTGTAATTATAAAAAAAGTTGATTTATAAATTTAGGCACAATATTTTTAAATATTTTGTTATTGATTTGTAGATATTGTTATTAATAAAAGTATTTTTCAAAAAAAAAATCTGAGCATTAAAGTTCGCTTATCTCGAAAACAGCAGACTAAACGATTTTATATCTAGAGAACCTTTTTCACGTAAAAATGTTCAAGGAATCATAATTTATATAAAAAGTAGCGAAAATAGACTCGGCGAAAAAGATATGATCATAAATAATCACTCCTTTGTTCCCATTCCACTTGTCCGAATATGGGTCAGATGATATCTTTATAAAGTGACCCCCAATAACAGTAACTTATACCTAAAAGTTCATTTCTGTATTATAAATAAATCCTAAGAGATTAAATAAAAACCACTTTTATGACACCGTATTCAAGTGTTTGTAGCTCCCTATAGGAGCCTTTGCGGACCTACGTTCATATGAAATTTTTTTCATTATATTTTATTTAGAATCATATCTTAAAATTTGTTATCATCATATCCGGACATCTTATATATATTTTGGGGATTATTTTAATTAAAACTGGCTACTAATTCGATTAAGTTAAAGACTTAGTACAATATTTTCTAATATAATTATCTATTGTCTCCTCTACAAACACTAATAAACCTTTATCCGTTAGGTTTTTTTACCGCCAGGGGAAAAATTATGAGGAAGAGTATATCCTTTATTCCGGTGGATGCAGTAATAAAATTTAATTAAGCATTCAACTTTTAAAAAAGCATAATGATTAATTTCATACATCCATCAAAAATTGCTAGTTCATTCGGAATAAGTTCACCATATTCACCGGTACACATATATCCCAAAACTGGTCATATTTTGAAACAGCTTAATTTTTAAGTTACCTGTGCTCCTGTACATCCTATTGTTCTCAATGTTTTTTGTAAGGGGTCAAGGACCCTGTTGTTATAATTTGCATCATTAGAATAGATATTTAAAACCTATTTAGATGCAAAAAATAATAAAACTGGAATATAATAAAGCTACCTTTTTAACCGACTTCTAAAAGAAGGAGGTTCTCAATTTCACCGCTACGTATTTTTTTATGTAGGAACATCGATTACTCCGGAACGGCGGTACCGATTTGAATGAAATTTTTTACATTATGTTCAGGAAGTTATTGCGGTGGTCTCATATTTTTTTGGATGAAATTGGTGCAGTAAAATCCAAAATGGCGCTGACAATATGGCGGCCAAAAAAAATAATTTTGTTTAATGTTCTTCAAAATTGGTATGAGGGAATTTTCGGGGTCGCATACAACGAACCTGAAATTGTTTTTAAAAAATTCACCATGGCCAATTCAATATGGCGGACAAAAAAATTAAATTTTGTCCGATTTTCTCCAAAATTGGTGTGGGGGAGTTTTCGGGGTCGTATATAACGAATCTAAAATATTGTTAAAAAATTGAATATGGCAGATCCAATATGGCGGACAAAAAAATCAACTTTGTGTGATTTTCTCTAAAATTGGTATAGCGGAGTTTTCGGGGTCGCACATAACGAATCTAAAATTATTTTTAAAAAATTCAATACGGCAGACGAAAAAATCAATTTTGTTCGATTTTCTCCAAAGTTGGTATGGGGGAGTTTTCGGGGTCACATATAACGAATCTGAAATTGTTTTAAAAAAATGCAATACGGCGTATCCAATATGGCGGATAAAAAATTAATTTTGTCCGGTTTTTTTAAAAATTAATATGGGGGAGTTTTTGGGATTGCACATTACGAATCTGAATTTTACCTTATTCGCATATTTTCAAATCTGGTATTAGGGGGTTTTTGAGGTCGTGTTTTACAAATATGCAGTTATGAGGGACTGAAAATTTTACATTTTCCGATCTTGTCCATAACTGATATTGGGGGGTTCTTGGGGCATATACAAACTCAATATGCAGTATAAAATATATCGGGCTAAGAAATTTACTTCTCAAGCTCTTTAAATATCGATATTGGAAGGTCTTGGCGCCTATATTACCAATTTAAAATTAATTTGAAATTTAAGACTGTGGATTGGCTATGTACTAAATATTTGTTTGACACAATTTCACTGGTATTTGGAAAACTCTAAGAATCAAAGAATTTTTAGTGGTTCATTTTAGGGTGATTTACAACTTTGGATAAAATGGGCACTTTTTTGTCACCTTCAAGTCATTGCGAGGTAGACTAATTTCGATTAGTGCTTAGTTCAAATAATTTATGGATATCATAATAAATTCAAATCGAAAAATAAAATTTTTATAAAAAAAATTGAACCGACTTCTAAAAGTGCGCTAAAAAGTGAAAAATAACTATAAATTTTTATATGGAATTGAAATTTTTGAAGTCAGCACCAAATCATTTCTAAATGAAATAAAGAACTACTAGTATATAAAAATTATAGTAAGAAAGCAATTACAAATAAAGTATTTTTAATCTGTTTATGCAAATCACATTTTGTCAGGTATTAGTTTGGCGCCGACTTCAAAAATTTCATTTTCATATAAGAACTATAGTTATTTTTCACTTTTTAGACCACTTTTAGAAGTCGGTTCAATTTTTTTTTTAATTTTATTAATAAAACCGTTTTAAGCATAGACCGTTAGTGTCGAAGACCTCTTCCGGTTATTACTCGACCTGCTGTATTTTTGAAAATGTCAAAAAATTAATATTTTTAAACTTGAAGGTGGCATTTGGATACGTTTTATTTCAAATATATTAATTGTTTGATAATTTCAAAAATACGGGAGATAGGATAGTGACCGGATGAGGTTGTTTTTTCCAATTTATATGCTTATTGGGGACAAATATAATATTTTACAAATATTTCTGATAATCTCTCATTTTAATTCTCTCAATCAAAAGTGTATTCCTAATTTAGCGATTTACGGTTGCTGTTTCAGTAATGTTTCTAATTATTTTATATCAAACCGGTAGTAAAAGGCCCTCAGCTGAATGTAAGCAGAAATTTTTTAAGATATTAGATATAGTTGTAGCTCAAGTACCTACAAACATCTCAATTCTTTCATTATCTACTTGTTTAAGAAAATAGTAGACATACTTTTTTATATTTTTCCAACAATATGAAAGATTTGATAATTCATATATTAATTATATTTCAAATGTTATAAGATTACATTCATCATAAATCTGAAAAACTTATCTACACTAATAAAGCAATTAGTCATAAAATAGACCATTTTCTTGTTAAACCGTTACAGCAGTTAAACGGCTAAATACGCTTCTTTGAAGTTATCCTTATTGCATTTCTTTTTTAACTTGGCTTCAAAGGCGCGTCCCATTCGGCTTATCTGACTTGGCAACCAAAAAGAGTCGAATAACTTACGAAATGTCCTTTTTGTCGGCGGCAAATTAACATTTATGACTGTTCCGTCTTTATAGGCGACGCCCGTTCGAATTGAACATGTCAGCAACAAAGTCGCGTCCAATTTTCAGCTGGCGAGTTGCAATACTTCCATAATATGTTGAGCGACGGACAAAATTATGTTCTCCAATTTTAAGAATCACATTTATGTTATTAAGGCGACATAAGTATTTATATTACATAAAATTTGAATGATGTTTATGATGTTTATCAGTCATTTTAACAGAAGTAAAGAATTATCACTATGTATGTGATATATATATATATATATATATATATATATATATATATATATATATATATATATATATGTAATCGAAAGTTTTCGGGCATCCAGTGTATGTGCTGAGTCCCTCTCAGGATTGCAAGGCAGCTGACGTTTCGGTGAAATCTCATTCACAAGACTCTAAAAAAGAAACATTTGGCCCTAAAAAATCGTGAAAACCAAACGAAAAACTCCAAAGTTTTTGTTCCTTATGTAAGAGGCACCACAGACAAGATCGCAAAAATTCTCAGGAGACACAACATTGGAACCATTTTCACCACAGACCGTAAAGTAAAAGATCTCTTGCCAACACCTAAAGAAAGAATCTCTCTAGAAAACCAGGGAGTGTACGAAATTCCATGCGGAAAATGCAGCTCATCTTACATAGGCCAAACCAATCGTAAAATAAGCGCCAGAAGAGACGAACATATGAACGCTGTCAAGCAAAAAACAACTTCTTCTGCTCTGATCCAACAGGTTAAACACGGGATATAAGATAAATTTCTCAGGAACAAAAATAATATCGAGATGTGAGTACCTGTCCACAAGAGTTATAAGGGAAGCCATTGAAACTGTAAAGAGGTGAAACAACTTAAATAGCAGATATGATAGCCAGCGAGTGCCTAATACTTGTAAAAATCTGCTTACAAAACATCAACCAGTACCACTTAGTAATGAAACAGATTACAACTCGGCAACGCAACCCCAAACATTGGCATCAGGGTCGATGATGCGTAGCAGGTCTCGCAACCTGATTGGCCAGAACCATTCGGAAAATGAACGCGTCCGACGCGCACACGGGACCGACAGCACCCGAGTTGCAAGCGTCAGTTCGCTCGTAGACGCCATACAGTGAGTTTTGAAAATGGTGAATGAGATTTCACCGAAATGTCAGTTGCCTTACAGTCCTGAGAGCGACTCAGCACATACACGAGATGCCCGAGAACTTTCGATTACACATCACACCCGTGAATATATATATATATATATATATATATATATATATATATATATATATATATATATATATATATATATATATATATATATATATTTAAAAAAATTTCAATAAAATATTTAAGGCAAAGCAGTGTTTTTTCAACTCATTCTATATATTTCTTATCTGTGTTGTTAGCCTTGTTAAAACATAATTTACTTAAATATGCGTTTAAAATATTTAAATAACGTTCATAAATAAATTTAAAGTAAACAGACAAATTAATTCAACCAAAACAGATAATCTTGGGTTAATTTCATGTCCCCGAATGATGTCACAAATCAGCACTATGTCTTTGTATTATAGGAGTTGTTGATAATATTCTATGTCTGGTTCTATACTTCGTCCGTTAGAAAGAGAGGAAAATATGGTTTTCACCCTCCTTTCTCTCTAGCACTGTGGGAATGATTGGGATTATGGACACGCAGTCTATTATGTACTATGTCATGGTTGCGAGTGCGATAGTAGAATTAAAAAAAATATAAAATTAAAAATTTTAAGTGGCAATATGAGATTTCCCAACAATAAGTTCCAGTAAACAAAAGCTTTTTTTGAAGATGAAGATACGCCTATTTTATGCACCACAGACTACTAGATGTTTGGAACTGATATAAGTGTATTTCAAATTAAAGGCTATAAAAAGAAATGATTCAGTCAGGGAACAGTGTAACTTGAAAAGTCAAAAAAAATCTACATAAAAAAAAATAATAATCTTATGGAATGCGAAGCAAAAAGGAGGTAAAGATTTTTACATAATGGGTGCTTGTAGTATATTTCCAAGAAAAATTTAAATTGTATAAATTTTCCAGCTTATAATCTACTTATTCAAAGTCAATATCAACTTTAGCTGCTCCTAAAGATGTTAGTATTAGTAAATACCTTAAATTGGCTTTTAAAAAAGGCTATAAGCCTAAGAAGTCGAAAACTTTTTCCCAAGAAGACGTAAATGATTTTTAGTTAATCTTCCTGATGAACAGTATCTAATTAATTATTTAAATTTTTCCGAATATTAAAGTTTGAGAGAGAACAATATTATTGTAAAAGATCCTTTTCCGTCATTTAAAAATCATTGAAATAATGTAATTTGTTCGATATGTCACAAGTTGAGGTCGTTGACCTAGCAAAAGAGCACCCCACTTAAAGAGTGGGTACCAACTGCAACTATATTTTATGTTTGTTATAGATTAACTAGCATCCTCCATCTCGGCTTCATAGTCGAAAAATAGGTATGCTGATGAAAATAATTGACCGATATTTAAGAAATACTGTGGAAGTGACCTAACATAAAGAAGCATCATGAGAGCTTAGTGGCTTGATATCTAGCCACCAGAAGAAGTAATTATTTGTCTTTATATAGCACACTACACTAGGAATAAATAGTAAATATAGAGTTAAAATTTGGTCACGATTTATTTAGTAGTTATTGACATTTTTGCGAACATGCAAACTTTTTATATGATAGTGAGATGATAATTACCCCTATTGTACACGTGTGGTCATAGACATAATTCCAGCATTTAATGTTTTAAATTTTTAAATTTTTAATGTAACTAAGGCTGCGAGAAGAACTGGAGTGAAACGGTCAGGTTACTTTTGAAATAGTTTCTTTTTCTGTTTCAATCGTTAAGCTTGTACTAGGATCAGTAATAAGCAGGAACTTATTATTTTTTATCTTTATCTTATCTTTAACAATTGAGCTTGCATTTCTGCTTGGGAAATGCACTTTTGTCCATAAAAACTAACTCTAAATAAATGAAGGGAATCTTTAAAGCATCATTTCTAAACGGAGAGGTTTTCTTCAACTTATAATTATTATTTATGTTTGTAAGAACATTTCCTTCCAAAAAAGGAATGGTATGCATTTGAGTAGTAGGAGAAGGGTGAAGACTATATAGAATCTCTACGCTTTTTGTGATACATGACTTTCAATATAGGGTTTGTTATTCTTTTCATGGCTTTCTTATTAACTATCACATTTTTATCGGGGAAACTTACAAAACTTTAAAGGGATAAAAAAGATATATGGAGGGGGAGGGCTATTTATTCTAAAATTTTTCAGACCGTATCGAGTTTAAAATTTCTCATACAAGAAAGTATATTTAAGTTTAATAACGTTAATTTTGGTAGAAAAAATCTTAGGTAAAATTTTTCCAAATTTTACACATACAGTGCATATAACAAGACAATTGCTGTGAATATTTTATATAAATTTTTCTTAGGGAGTTTTCAACGATGCTTAATAAAAAAAAAAATGGAATAAGATAGATAATTTAAAAATCTGTATAATATTTCCGACCATTTGGTGGTGCAGACTACTATAGACTGTACTTACTTGTAATTATTTATATTTAGTTATAGTAAGACATATAGGTAAAATATTTAAATTACAGTAAGGCAATATGCTAACGCATTATTTATGATCATAGAACGTTTAATTTGAAAAATGCTAAAGTTATAAACCTAATTTTCATGATGACAGAACAGAAATTATAACAATGAAATAAGCAAAACACTTTTATCGACCTAAAAATTCAATAATTTTGAGTAATAAGCAAACTTAATTTTTTTTTAATTGATCTGGAATATCAATTTTGGAAATTTCTGTTTTTGTTAATCTCTGATTTAGTATTAATCCTAAGTATCAGAATTTATGTAAACTTTTCGATTCATATAGATAAAGCGTAATTTATTGCGAGAAGTTATATATTGATCACACAAGGGGTAAACCAATTATCTTAAGTTTTAACGTTGTGAGTCTGCGTTCCTATGGGTTTTGTTCATTCACAATTAAAGTGTTTTTTTTTTAGTTTATCACTGTTTTAAATTTGTGCTATAGTTAAAATAAGTAAAGTTCTAATGGAATATCTCTTACACTATTCTTTTTTCAATTTCCTACTTTCAGAAATATGTTGGATTTTATTTACACTTCCTTATTTGCAGCATAAAAACTGGTGATAGTTTTACTCGTTTATCATATCCGAAAATAGGTTTTGCAGTTTTTTGTGCGAGTATATTTGCCCCTGATGACTGACCGTGACAAGTTTCCCCATTGGGACTCTGTTGGTGTTGCAAAATGCGAGTTTTCCTCAGCCCTAGAGAAATTTATTGCCGATATCTTAGTCTTAGTCAGCTAAATTGTCGCCGATAAATTAGAAATATTTATACCAGGTTCGACTTAAGCACCATAAATATCAAGGTGACCATATTATAAGTATAATAACTTGTTTTCTTCACATTTTGGGTGGCTGGTGGCTAAAAAATCAATTTATTTCATTTATTACCATTCATATTTTGTTCAACGTATCAAAAAAATTAATTATATTATATAATATAAATGTGTACGCTATAATTAAAAATGGTATATCCTATATTGTGTGTTCTATAACATATTACAATTTGCAGATGTTTTTACAAAACCTAATTAGGTAAGATAAATTAGCAACGAAATATTTAAATTAATTATGAGTTAAGAATTACGGAAAAAATGGAAGGCATTTAGATCAATAATATTCTAATTTGAAAAGTCCTTTTATGTGGAAACATTAAAAAATATATTTAAAATGCGTCCCGAACACACGTAGCAAATATCTCGGTTATCAATGATTAACCAAAAAGGTTACCTACAACTTTATACTGACAGTACAATCAATAGTTTTTGAATAACATGAAGAAAACCGATTTTTCGCTGTTATTTGTTAATAAAAAATATTTTCCAAACCAAATTCGAGATACTAAAGTTGATAATCTTTATGTATGATCTCCAATATATATATATATATATATATATATATATATATATATATATATATATATATATATATATATATATACAGGTCTGGAAAATCCAGAACAGAAACTCGACGTTTCTTAAGTATGATAAAGAAAATACTATATTATTCATCAAATCAGAATGAGACAGAAGATAAGCATCGTAAGCATCTACATACGTGTAAATTACCAGTTTGGCCCTCGGATGAGGCGTAATACAATGTTGGCGCGGTGAGAGCGGGCGGCAGCATACGCCACGCTCTAGCAAAACAAGAGTGTTCCACTTTATTTTCTTTTTTATTTAGGCCGTCAAAGCGTAAGTACCGAATATTGGTATTTCCGTGTCTCGAGTCAAATTTTTTTATTAAAAATGGCAGTTTATTCCACGGAACAAAAAGTACAGATTATTTAGGGGTATTATTCTGGTAAAAGTATACATGAGATAATCGGCAGATTTGTATTTACGTACGAAAATCATCCTATTCCTTCAAAATCTAGAATTTCAGAAATTATTAAAAATGAGACAACCGGTTGTCTAAAAATTTGTAAAAAATGCACTGATAACAATGAGGAGCAACCGGCTCCCCAAATTACTGAAGAACGAACAAATCGGGAGACTGACGTATGTAGTTCAGCGGAAATTAATTTTCCTTGCAATAGTACCGCAATTGCAGAAGAACTTGATATGAACACTCGAACGGTTCGAAATATTTTAAAGCGTAACAAATATCGCTGATACAAATTGCGAACAACTCAAGAAATTTTTGCGGAAGACCAGGAAAAACGTATGGTGTTTTGTGAGGACATGATGGATAGGGCTAATAGGGACGACAGATTCATCGGCAACATTTTGTTTAGGGATGAATCTTCATTCTCCTTGCACGGCCGTCACAATCCTTCTATTGCCGTAGGATACTCTAGAGAGAATCAACATCTCAATATTTCTCAGAGAACACAATACCCGCAAAAAATTTTTTTTTTATTTCGACTATTTGATGCATTTAAAACAATAAATGTATCAAATAGTCATTAAATATTTCAAATTCCGTGGATTACGTTATAAGTTTAGACAAAAGCAATACACCCTCCCATTCATTTCCAGCTACTGATGGTTGGCTGTTCGTTTTTCGTGTCGCACGAAAGTTAGAGGGGGTTATATGTCGTGTAGGCGTTCCACGACAACGTCTGTCCCGAACTAACCCGAAAGGCTTAGTGGGTCACAATTAAGAAAACGTGGCCAAAATAAAAAAAAAAATCTAGTTAAGAAATTTAAACTAGAAGTTTGGCTATAGTACTGTTTCTATTAAATCTCGGTAATATGAGCAGCCAGGCTCCTTCAGAAGGTAGGCACTTAATTAAAAATAGCTATTTAATTTTTTTTAACTTTTATACGAAAAATTAAGCAAATTATCCTAAAATGCAATGGCAATTGAAGTATAGGTTACGACTTCTACACAATTCCGCAGAATATCCAGTTTTTTCCGAACTTTCTTAATGCCAATGAAGGTGCCGCTCTTCTATTTGACATTGGATTGTCAAGAGACAAATATGGTGTGTAAAATACAAAAAAAAGCATGGTATTCAATGACAATTATCGAACCTCTACTAAATCAAAAGCCGAGGATAAATTCCAAGGCTTACTGGATGACACAGTAGATCGAATTATATTGCTTTCATTAGACGCCCTTGAACAAATCGATAAATTAGATTTGTAAATATGAGTTTCATTTGCAAATGGAGCTTCGATGGAACGTCAGATCAGAGCCAGTATAAAATGAAATTTACTGATCCAATTATTTCTGATACAAACTTATTCCTCACCTCTCTTGTTCCACTTCACGCAGGTGTTAACACGGAAACTCAACAGAAACCGAACAAGTCTTTAAAGAAAAAAGAAAATTATGAACTAAACAACTTGCACCATATAAAAGAGTTCCCTTTGCCATCCCACCTTCAGTACAGTACAATTAATCTTTGACGATGATAGACGGCTAGGTGAATGCTGTGGTTGGAAGAAATCGGTCCAACGTTGTTACCTCTGCCAAACAACATCTCAGTTCAACAACATTGATACTGTGTTCCAGTAAATACAGAGTATTTCAAGCTACGACTGTTTACTCTACACGCATGTATTCGATTCTTCGAGTGCTGCTTGTATTTGTCGTATCAACGTAACACACAGAAGTAGCAAGCCCGTAAGCAGAAAGACAAAGAAGTGAAAGCACAGACAAAGGCTACCATCCAATAGGCCTTTAAGGAGAGAGATTAGGACTTCTCCTTAACATGCCAAAGAAAGGGTTAAGAAGCACTAAAGCTCGACGTTTCTTCGAGAACAGTGATGAGTCAGCTATTATTAAAAAGAGTAAAGCGAAAACTGATCCTTCGGTTTCCCGTCATTTTGTAAACTATTGGAAGCGGACATTAAACTGCAATAGAGAAGTTTTGGGAATACAAACTTCAAACAGCAAGATTATTCTTCAAAGGATATTCTTGGTACAACATTCCAACCGGAATCCACAAATGACTTACTTCATTTACCAGACATCATAGCATTTGCAATATTACCGATAGGTAAACTATCGAAAGATGCACAAAAATCAACGGACAAATTGATAAGAAACTATCGTCTAGACTTTGCCCGAAAATCTTCTCGAGAAAAAATATGGAGGATGTGTTCCAAAACTTTTCGCGTCGATGGATCCTTATACTATTTTTGACATAGTAAGGATTCGGATAACAATTCATACGTATTGGAGAATGAGAAAAGAGCTGTTAACAGAGAAGGCAGTGATTAAAAAGTTCTTTTTATTATTTTTATTACAATAAATATTATATTACTTACAAATTATTTGCATTGGTACTTTTTAAGAAGTCTTAAGCATAGAGGAAAAAGTACTTTCGCCTTTTTAACGATTATCGATATCCATGTATTTATTATTATAGTATTATATTTAAAATGTACCTTGAAGTCAAGCGCAATTTTTTATTCATGGAAATAGAATTATTCTTTTTATTTTATTGAACCACATTAGACGTTTTTCGAATTTATTTTCATTTTTAAAGTTTCAGTCTGCTATTGTTGGATCCGATTTTTAATTTTAATATCAAATCCGTGCTTTCGACCCACTGTGTTTTGACGACCCGAAACCAGCGAAAAGTCCTTGCCCGACGCCATTTTTGCTGGAAACCAGGAAGCAAGGTACGATAAAACAGTATGCTTTATTTTACTTCTTCAACATGGCTAAACGGGTTGTCCGTCGCTTTTTGTTACGTTCCCTCTTTTTTTAAGAGGTTCTGTTCTCGATTTTCCACATATATATATATATATATATATATATATATATATATATATAGAATCAGGTTCTTGCCTATAGATTCCTATTAAATCTGCTGGATTAATAATCTTAAGTGAAAGTGAGCTTAGGCTTTGACACTTGTTTTATCTCGGGGGTAGCCAAAACAGTCTTGGAGGAATGTTGGGTTTTGTTATAAGTTGTGACGAATGCCATCAATAACTGCATTATTTCATTTGTTTGGAGGTATTTTATTGCTGGACTATTTTCGCAATTTATCTTGTAAAATTTGGTGATCCTTTTTAGATACTAAGTGCCGGTTTTTAAGAACAAAATGATTGATCGTGCATCTCTGTACGATTCGCAAAAAAATTTTTCCATGTCATAAAAATTATAACTTGTAAGATTTGCGAGATAAACAATTGTGTAAAAACATTCAACTATCAGAGTGTATCTTTTGCCACCTTTTTTTGTATCACTAGTTACACATTATGCATGGTTTTGTTAAGGTATAGGTTACCCAAGTTTAATTGGAAATTGAGTTGATTTTATAAAAATTTGTTCATGGAGAAGTTACATTTTAAAAATTTACCTCTTAGAATTACAATATTTTACTGATCAGCTACATATTTTAAGTTAATTGTAAATGTTTTATTTTTGATCATGAACCAAGTTGTAGGTTCATCTTAACAATATTAATGGAAATAAATATGATCATAAATAATTTTCACACCTAAAAAACAAAGTCGGAGACAAAAAATTCAATGAACATAAAGGTAGTATTTATATAATAATTTATATAATAATTTATATAATAATGCCTATTATAATAGGACAGTTACAGTTTTCATTGAAATTCTAGGTAATATAGATACTGTATTATATTAGAAAAAGGTGAAAATATCTACAAACAAAATTTTGAACATTCTAGTTGTGCGATCGAAAGGTTTTCTACTTTTTACTTTCACTATTAAAATACATCCATATAATGATTTTAAGATACATTATATATGTAGGTTAAATTTAAAAAAAAACTGCAAAAGTGAATTAATATAATCGTTTAGCTTCCTCGTGGTTAATGTTATTTTTGGTTTTCCCTTCCCAGAACAACAAGATCATCATATACTATTTTAAGCAAAGCCTCAAGGCAGATAAAATTGGCATTTATTTTTACACGTATACGGTTGCTAAAAATAACAGATTTGACCCGAATTCATTAAAAAAGCGCGCCCATATGTCCTTTATTAATTAATTTGTAGGTTATGCCGTCGAATTTGTAAGGTTATTTTATTAATATAAAGAATGGCTTTGCTCTCCTAATGTACACAAAACTAATATATATGAATATAAAGATGAAATATTCTTTTTGTAAATAAATTTGAGTACAATTCAATAATCAGCTTGATAAAAAGTATTGTATATTAATTAAAAATTGTCATGGTATAACTTTAAAACTGGTTTAAGTTGACATGTTCGACAGGTTAAAAATATAGGAATAAAAAATTATTTCCTTTTATTAACAAACAAACAAAAATTAAAAAATGATAATTTTCGGGAGATAATTATTTCTATGACCGATTCTTGATCTTTAGGTTTAAAAATATTATAAGCAAAACAAAACTGACCAACTAGATGATGGCAACTAGACAGGGTTTAGTGAATTTTGGGTATTAAATTTTGAAGGAATAATATTAAAATATTGTATTAAATCATCATTTTATAAACCAAATAATTTTATTAGAAAAAGAGACTGTGTAGCGTATACTAAATAATTATAATAATAGAGAAGACGCCTATCGTATCCGATTTAACTAAATAGATTCATAATACTGCTTAAGGTATAATCAGAATTATATTAATATTTAATAATAAAAATTATGGCTAATTGTTTATTTATCTAAATCAAAGTAAAAAGTTCTTAAAATAGAAGGAGGTATTTTTAACCATCGTAATAAAACTTGTGACAAACTTATATAAAAAATTATTGTTTTTTGGTTAGCATAATAAATGTTCAAAATAACGAGTGACATAGATTTAATGGTATCCACTTTCTCTCTATTAAATTGGGAACTTGAAATTTTAAGATTTTTAGTAACTCAGAAGGGAGAAAATTTAAATATTCATTTTACTCATTGTTACTTCTAGTTCAACTAGAAATTTTTATAATTTGGTTACTTTACATGAAAACCTACTCATTTTTTCCATGGTCTTATTTTACATTAAATTACCTCTTAGACGATATATCACAAAATAAAATAATGTTTTAAAATAACGGCAATATTTAGTATTTTTCGTAAGTCTAATATCTTGTATAAATGCAAAACAAATAGTGTCACCATCTAAACTTTGCCCTTTTAATATTGTACCTAAAACGCCATAGTGGATATGCATAATTTTCTACCATAATAATTCTTGGTACTTTTAAATCAAGATCCATGATATTCTTTAGATAGTTGATATTTCGACGCGCACATTCAGGTATATTTGTGAGACCTGTG
Source organism: Diaprepes abbreviatus (assembly GCA_034092305.1). Classification (NCBI taxonomy): domain Eukaryota; kingdom Metazoa; phylum Arthropoda; class Insecta; order Coleoptera; family Curculionidae; genus Diaprepes; species Diaprepes abbreviatus. The sequence goes on from JASJET010000031.1 coordinate 7,285,091, forward strand.
CTTTATCGTGTATGTCTCACTTAAAACCTATTTTGTAAATATATTAATTTACAGAAGAAAACTAACATAAGATTTTAGCTTTACTTTCTATGAGGGTTTGTATACACATAGAAGTAACTTGAACTGAACCGTACATACTGGAAGACTTTTTTATGTAATGTAATACAGGTTAGCATTTGGCAAATTGACAGTTTTTTAAAATTACTTTCTCCCTCAGTTTAAGACAACTGCTATTAACCAAATTAGTAATATAATATAAATCGTTTATATATTTAATAAATACATTTCGAGGATTTTAAACATTACCTTAACCATCTTTTTCTGGCCTTTTTTTTATTTTTTATAGATTATTTTATTAATAACAAATTTATACTCTTTCTCAAACATTTAGTAGTAATAATAGTAAAGGGCATGACTCTCGTATTATGTGAAATTGGCAATAATCAATATTCTGGGAATCATTTACGTTATGTATATCTTATGTCTAATGTGGAAATAACTTGTAATAAAAATTACAAGTTCATTTAGTGGTAATAAGAGTCAAAACGTATTCTCACGAAATACTGTTATTTAAAAAACATTTAAAAAATATAAGTGTAATATTACATTTACTGTTGAAATTTTTTTTATGTTAAGCAGTGACTAATTACTTGATTGAAGATTTAAAGCCATTATAATAATTATTCTATTTTTATAATTTTAGTTTTATGATCTGCGAAAAAAAAACTCAGATTTTAACTGTTTTTAGTAAATCAGTCTATATAATAGTTCTAAGAATACAATTTAATTGTACTAATTAAAATTAAAATGAAAATTCCAGGGTAAAAAATTACTAGATAAAAATTTTCTATAAACATAGTTTAACAATACCTGGCTTTAAAGACATATTTTTTTAGATAAAAACAGTTTTGAATATAAAGCGTATCCTTTAAATACCAAAATAATATTTAATGGTAACCTGTTAAATTGATACAAAATTTCATTTTATTAATCGCTAGCATTTTTAAAAGCCATTTATTTTTGAATTTTAAAAATGTGACATTTTCCAAAAGATTTTTTGTAAACTTTGAACATTTTTCCTAAAAAGAAATTAATTTTTATAATCGCAGGTAATTTATATCATTTTCTGTTCGAAAAATTTTCTACAAAATGGGTTAACGAAGTCAAAACTATATATTAAAAATGGAAAAATATTGTTTGTTTCTTATCACCGTTCATAATTTTCATGAATATAGAAGCCTTAATATCTAATAAATAGTTTCGATTAGTTCACGTGAGAAGCTAAATTTTATTTCTGGCAATACCAACAAATATTAAGAGAATTTGTCATGTCCTAGTTACACTTATTTAAAATTTGTAACAAAGGCCAGTAATAAATTTTATGTACAAGCTGTGGATGTTCAAGGAAATTAGCTTGAAACTTTTTTTAGTAATATATAATTTTAATTATATCAGAACAAATTAAGAGTTTAATTTGTAAGTCAAACAATTTTAAATTTACTAAAACTACAAGCCTAGATAGGGCGTTTTCAGCAGTGGACTCAATATCTTCCCAAAGTTTGAATGTTTGTTTTAACGGCCAGTATTAATTAATAAGGATTTTATACTAGATATTAATTCTTAACAGGTATTTTTTAAAATACCATCCAAACTAGTTTTCCGTAAGTAAACAGCACTATAAAACCGTTTATGTTGACGACGTCGACAATAATATAAAAATTGGAAAGCTGGAGGTATTGTGAATTTGTTCGTAAAAACCTATGTTAACTCTGTTTCTAAAAACTTATAGACTGTAGAAAATAAGTGTAATTTTATAATGTCTCGAAGTTATAATCGTTTAATAATGTATTAACGTATGATGTATGATGACAATTTTGGGAAGGTAACTCTACATGATAGTACATCCTCTTCCGATTTAAAATAGGATATATATTACATCACATAATTTAAATAAATAAAATCTTATCTCTAAAATGACATTTTCCTAATATTTTCAGAATAAGAAAGTATTGCGCGAAATAACTTTAAATATGTCCGACACGGCCTATCATGAGTTTTTATATAGTTTGAGTGAAAAATATTGATTAAATTTGTAACAAATTAATATAAAAATATAAATAAATAACTTTTTGTACTCAAATTTTTGTTTTTGAATGTTCGATAACAATAATTCACTATTATCATCACAGAGACTTACCATTCAACGTTTGTTGACGCCTGTTCCGAGCACCATGTCTAACGCGTATCATAAAAAAGACATAAAAAACTTTGTATTAAGAATATCGCTTAGATGGCAAGATGAACCCTGCTATAAATCATAATATCTAGTCTAGTTTTAACACAATATAGGATAAAAAATATAATGCTTCAATAAAATTAATTAAAACATTTTACCATTATTTGCTTGTGTTGGACAGGCGACCTACCTGAAACAAAAATAAAAGTTGTTTTAAAACTGACAAGGATAAATTAAGAAAAATCTATTATTTTTTAAATTTTGACTACACTGCTTTACTTAATATTTACTATTCTAACTTAGCAAATTTTTAGATTGCCCACAAATTTCAACTTGCAGACTTAAAAGAAATGATTCATTCGTAATAACCAAAAGTTGTATATGAATTAATTCATTATTTTAAATATCTATGGTATATTGATTATTTTGTGTAAGATAATACTAATTATTGCTTAACTGAATATTATTTTTTTCTTTAAAATTGAAAAGGATTACATTTCAAAGTAAAAAATTCAAAATATTGCAGGAAAACTTTATTAAAATGTTACTGAAACTAGTCTATAAATTTTAGAAGACAAATTTTAATTCCTTGAAAATGTTGTTAATTTTACAATACTTTCAAAATAACAAGATTTTTTAAACATAATTTTTATTATTGATTTTCTTTAATAAAAATTTTTAGTTGAAATATTTAAAAAGAAAATTTTTATGTAAAATCATACGCTTGATAAGTCACTCTCAAACATTGAAAATGTATTTTTAATACCTTGAATAACAAAATATTTTTATTTACGTCATTACTACAATGCTATAACATGATTATAGAAATTCGGAAGACAATAAGAGGGAGAGCTAAATAACAGAGAGACCGAACACTTTTAGGAAATACACCATTTACGATAAGCTAGCAATAAGATCAATGTTCAAAAATTTAATGAAACTTTGACAAATACAGGTACAATACCTGGTTGGAAAAGGTTTAGTCGGATTATATTACACTAGTTATCATTATGCATTTGTGATGAAAGTGATATTTTTATTAACCTATGGAAACAAAATATGAAGGTAACATTAGAAATATCGTATCATGTAAGAATTTTGCGAAAAAAATGGTATATATTTTAAACAAACCTTTTCTAAGGTATATGAAATGAATTGGTTGTTTTCTATTTGGTGCTGACTGTTATCATATAGTTGATATTTTAGCTAATTAGCTGTGTATTACGTTTAGAAAGCGTTTTTTCCCAAAATTCTTAAGTTTTATAAACAAGATGTCTGCATCGTCGACACATGTTTGTTTCAACCCAGCTGACTTACTTTTTACGTCTGTGGCTAGTTGACACTTATCACAAAATGGACCGAGTAGTGAAACCACAAAACTGACGCCTAATATTTGTTGCCGTTCCACTAATACAACAACGTTATCAGTGGTGGTGCGCCCAATTTGCAATGAGAGATAACTGTGGGTTCCTAATGAGAGAAACTGAGAGAATAATATTTTATTTTAAGAAAAAATCATAGAGATTTATGTTGGTAAATAGTGTATTTCCGAATTTTATAGTTTTAAATTAAAATTAATAGTTACTGTAAAGGGTTTTTTAATAAACATTTATGTTTAACTTCATACTTTTTATTTAGTTTTTTTTTAATATTCTATCTGAAAATCTAGACGCGATACAAAAATCTCGGTTTTAGATTAAAATTTAGAATGGTTGACACAATATAAATCACTTAGTAATATTACTATCGTAACCAAAAAAAAAGTTTTTTAGCTCAGTCAAGAAATAGTCAATCTGATTGTAGTTATCAAAAAACATGTATTTTTTAGCTAGTTATTTTTCTTTACTTAAACTAATCAAGACATGGCTCAAAAGAACATAATTTTCTTTAATTGTTAAAATAACCTAAACTCCTACATTTTATATAAAGATAAAACTTGCCCTATTTTCTTTCTGTTTATAGAGAATTAAAACAATCCTGATATTGCTAACCTTCATAAAATGATATTTATGATTCTCAGAATATGTACAAGAAGAAAATATGTATCTTTATTATCGTACTTATGATGAATGTTTATCTGTGTTGAGGGTAATTTGTTTTTTCAATGATATTCTCTTTTGGCTTTTATTACAGCTATGACATTTTTAGAAAAATGTTTACTGCAGTTTCTAAGAAATTAAAACTTTTTTACGATCAAATTATACAAAATAATATTTCATAATCCTAACTTAATTTTTACTTCTCTTTATTTATATAAGCCTATTATCGAAATCACGACTAAGCATTTAATAAAAACTACTGAAATGAAAATTTAACTATAAATATATTAAAATGCCGACTTCTACGATAAAAAAGAAATCCTACAAAGTAATGTATGTATGTATGTAATGTAATAAAAGTTGTTACTTACTTACTCTAAAACTCATTGATTTTTGTTTCTTGACTTAGGTGGGTTTAATTTTTTAGATTATTAATTTCAATTGTGAATTTTTTTTCGTTACTAATAATATTTTGTGTTACATTGTAATAGAAAAATCTCAAATCCACGAGAATTAAGTGTGGTTTCCAGGAATCAATCTTCAAGACGAATAGGATTAGCCTCTAGTTTAGGAATATAAATTTCTTTTATAATTTTATTATTATTTTTTTTGAATATCTTTTTTAAAATTTTTGTTTCAAGATTTTAATTAATTTTGATAAAAAATACTTATCCTTTAAGAAATGATATTTTAGGAATTATGGAGGATATGTTAAATTTGATCACATACAAAACATTTCCGTTTTTTAGGAGACAGGTAAAAAGTTAGAGTTCACTTATGAAGCAATTGTCATAATATGAGTAGGACAAAAGTAAAATAATAGCATACTTTAATTAAGTTTAGTAATATATAAAGTCAAATAGAAAGGTCATTATTCATTATATTTAATAAACCATTTTTGATCGGGGAATTACAAGTTTTTATTTGTGAAATACTTTTTAAAGTAGTGTACTTTGGTTAAAATATCAATAATCAAACCATAAAGGGCTTTAAAGAATGATTACTTGTAAATTGTTAGGTCCGTTTTAGATATCAGATAAGGTTTCCAAAGAGAAGCTAAATATGAATTTAACAGAATTAGTATATCTGATGAATATAAAGATGATAAATATTAAAAAATACTCCAAATAAATTAAATTAAAAAAAAATTGGGCATTATTAAAGTTTAAAGCAGAGGAATATTGTATATGTCATATTCGCTCATAAATAGTATTACTTTCACATCTCCACGGCGATTTCGTAAGTTAAAGTCAGTGGTCAGAGTTTGTTCCCCAAAGTATTTGTAGGGAAATTATATCACAATTATAAATGACAATTATTTATTGATTCTGAGTTATTAATAGTTTTCAACATTTTACGGCTTTGTAGATAATTACTTAGATTGTTTTTTAGATAGTTATAATAGGGTTAACCGACATTAATGATAAACGCATGAAATCGGCGTAAATATAAAAAATAAGAAATAAATGTCATAAACAACGTAGATATTTTTAGAAGAAAGTTTTCTATGTAAAGTCTAGAGTTACCTTTTTATTGGTGAATAATTAAATGAAAATATTATTGTAGAAGGTAGAGTAATGCATATTATTCTGGAAAAAAAGGAAAACACCTGTATGAAAAAATATGCATTACAAAAATCTTAATACCTATGTTATAAAAAATTGATAGATTCGCAATTTAACTTATTTTTAGTTTTCATGAGATACTTAGAATAATAATTTGCTTAAGTTAAACTAAGAAAGTAATTGAAAAGAGACTGATAAAAACATTTTGAGTATATTCACGAATTGTGATTAATACATAATTCTAATATTTGCTTTTCTACAGTAGGTCATTTCTTTGTATTATTATAAACTAACTGATTTTTCAAGCAATATTGGTGACTAAATTACTATAACTGTAGAGAATATAATTTTTTTAAATGTCGCGAAGGACAAATTATTGCAGTTTGATCGCACTTTTATTAGTTTTTGGACGTATAATTTTACAGGTCGTCTTTTATTGCAAATATAAGTTAACTCGTAATGAGTAAGTTGCTATACAATTTTAAATGCCGTTCAAGTATAATAAAGGTCTGTTAATAGTTTAAATTGACAAGAACAAATCTAATTTCAAGTTTAAAATACTACAAAACTGGAGAAATTGTTTATTCGTAATTTTTTTTCATATAAAGATAAAGTAGCTGATATATCTAATAAGAATTATAATAAAATCATTCTAACGAACTAACAGATTTATCCTTCATAGCTTTTAGATGTTTTTGATGTCTTTACGATTTATAACATTTTAGTCATTATATTTTAACAGATGGGTACTTCCAGTCGTCTTTAGTGGCATATATATATATATATATATATATATATATATATATATATATATATATATATTCTCCTTTCAGGCAGAGAAAAGGAAAGAATATACACAAACACTTTAATTCCTGCAAATACCACTCTGGTCCTCTCTCCATACGCGTTTCGACCACCCAATGGTCTCGTCAGTGGAGCTGTATCTGACCGAGAGTAACATAAGGTGGTCGAACCATTAAAAATTCTTTGATTCTTAGGGTTCTCCAAATACCAATGAAATTGTTTCAAACAAATATTTAGTCTATCAGAGTAAATCCACTATCTTAAATTTCAAATTAATTTTAGATTGGTAATATAGGCCTGAAAACCTTCCAATATCGATATTTAAAGAAGTTGAGACGTAAATTTCTTAGCCCGATATATTTTATATTGCATATTGAGTTTGTACACGCCCCAAGAACCCCGCAATATCAATTTTAGATAAAACTAGAAAATGTAAAATTTTAAGTCCTTCATATTGTATCTTATCAACCTAATAGTTGTAAAAAATTAAAATCATATTCGTAATACACCACCCCCCAACGCCCTAATACCAAATCTGAAAAAATGTGAATAAGGTAAAATTTTCAACCCACCATGTTGGATCTGCCATATTGAATTTCAAAAAAATAATTTTAACGTCTTAATCTAATCTAAATCTAAACCCTTCAAAGCCCCCTCAAAAACTATCAGTTCTCAGCGAGTAACGAGACGAACCGCACTTGAAAATGCCAAATGAGATTTTGGCGAAACGTCGTGAAAACGATTTTTTGAACGAACGGATTGAAACCCGGAATAACCAAACTATTCATTCTACCATCCGTGAAAATCTACGATATAACATATATATATATATATATATATATATATATATATATATATATATATATATATATATATATATATATATATATATATATATATATATATATATATATATATATATATATATACATATATATATAGTGCGAAAGTAACTTTTTCTCCTTAACGCCTTTTAAGGAAGGGCATATAACTTGTTCTTTGCAAATTCGACCTTGGTTTTCTCTCCGTAAGTGTTTCGATTCCCTAAGGATCTCATCAGTGAAATTGTAATGAAGTAAGAGCAAAATTTATAAAAAATAACTACCTATTTAAAATACCCATTCCGTAATGTGTCGGCTGGATATTACAAACGTCGGCCCATCAACATTACCCTGGAGCGGTAAGAAATAAAAATTTTATATATATATATATATATATATATATATATATATATATTTATATATATTTATATATATATATATATATATATATATATATATATATATATATGTTATGTCGGATATTCTCACGGGTGTGATGTGTAATCGAAGGTTTTCGGGCATCCCGTGTATGTGCTGAGTCCCTCTCAGGACTGTAAGGTAGTTGACGTTTCGGTGAAATCTCATTCACCATTTTCAAAGCTCACTGTATGGCGTCTACGAGCGAACTGACGCCTGCGACTTCGTTGTTGTCGGTACCGTGTGCGCGTCGGACGTGTTCGTTTTCCGAATGGTTCCGAGCCATCAGGTGGCGTGACCTGCTGCGCGTCATCGGCCCTGTTGCCAGTGTTTATGGTTGCGTTGCCGAGTTGTAATCTCTTTCGTTACTAAGTGGTACTGGTTGATGTTTTGTAAGCAAATTTTTCCAAATATTAGGCACACGTTGGCTATCATCTCTGCTATTTAAGTTGCTGGGCCTCTTTGCAATTTCAATAGCCTCCCTTATAACTCTTGTGGACAGGTTTTCACATTTCGATAGCATTCTTGTTCCCGCGAAATTTATCTTATGTCCTGTGTTTAACCAGTGTTGGGCCAGAGCAGAAGAAGTTGTTTTTTTGCTTGACAGCGTTTATATGTTCGTCTCTTCTGGCGCTTATTTTACGGTTGGTTTGGCCTACGTAAGATGAGCTACACTCTCCGCATGGAATTTCGTACACTCCCTGGATTTCTAGAGGGATTCTTTCTTTAGGTGTTGGCAAGAGATCTTTTACTTTACGGTCTGTGGTGAAAATGGTTTCAATGTTGTGTCTCCTGAGAATTCTTGCGATCTTGTCTGTCGTGCCTCTTACATAAGGAACACAAGTCTTGGAGCTATTCTCTTGGTTTTCGCGATTTTTTGGGGCCAAGTGTTTGTTTTTTAGAACCTTGTCTATATGTTCTTTTTTATAACCGTTCTTTGTTAGGGCTTCCTGCAGTATGTTCATCTCTTTGTGATAATTTTCTGGATCTGTAAGGGACGTAAGTGATTTCACTACTGCAGATAATTGGGCGGGGTGGTGATGTGAATCGGCGTTGAGGTACCTGTAGGTGTGAGTGGGCTTTCTGTAGACAGTGTGCGAAAGCAAGCCATTCTCTTTTCTTTTCAGTAGGATATCCAGAAACGGTAGTTCGCTTTCCTGTTCTGTCTCCATGGTGAATTTAATTTTGGGATGTATACTGTTTATGTGTTCCAGGAAACTTTTGAGATTTTCTTTCCCATGTTGCCAGATAACGAATGTGTCATCCACGTAACGTAGCCACAGTCTTGGTTTATGTGAAGAGGTCTCCAAAGCTTTTGATTCAAGTCTTCCATAAATAAGTTAGCGAGTGCGGGACATAGCGGCGATCCCATCGGGGCTCCCTCGACTTGTTTAAATCGTCGGCCTTCATAAGTAAAATAGGTGTTATCAAGACAGTGTCTAGCTAATTCGATGATATATTTTGGCAGATTGTATTTGTTTTCTATTGCAGAAAGAGCCTCTTTAACTGGTATTTGTGTGAAAAGTGATGTTACGTCAAAACTAACTAGACATTCTTTTTCTTGTAAACGTATGTTTTTGATTATTTCGCAAAAATGTTGCGAGTTTTTAACGTAGGAGGCCGTTTTTTCGACGAAGGGTTGGAGAATGGTGGCTAGATGTTTTGCTTGGAGAGCCAACAGAGCTTACAATTGGTCTCAAGGGGGCTCCGGGCTTGTGTATTTTGGGTAAGCCATAAAGTTTAGGACATATGGATGATTTTTCTCTTGGTGTGATCTTCTTCTTTATTTCTTCGGTAAGTGGAGAAGCCCTGATCAATGTTTTGGTGGTCTTTTCTAGATAAGTGGTATGGTCTCTGTTTATCGGCTTGTAGGCAGGATCGTTTAACAGGGCGATCATCTTATCATGATAGTCTGTTTTGTTTAGGACCACTGTCGAATTTCCTTTGTCCGCCGGAAGTATTACGATCGAGGTATCTTTGCGCAGGTCTTGTAAGGCTCGATGTTCTTCTGCAGATAGGTTACTTTTTGGAGGTTTTGCTTTGCGCAAAATGGCTGAAATTTCTTGGCGGATAGTTTCTGCTGTGTCGTTGTTTATGTTGTTTAGAGCTGTTTCAACTCCACATATTATGTTATCGGTTGGGATACGTGATGGTGCTATCGCGAAATTAAAATCTTTGGTTAAAACACTTTTGGCGGCTGGTGGCTCGGAACCATTCGGAAAACGTCCGTCCGACGCGCACACGGTACCGACAACACCGAAGTCGCAGGCGTCAGTTCGCTCGTAGACGCCATCAGTGAGCTTTGAAAATGGTGAATGAGATTTCACCGAAACGTCAGCTACCTTACAGTCCAGAGAGGGACTCAGCACATACACGGGATGCCCGAAAACCTTCGATTATATATATATATATATATATATATATATATATATATATATATATATATATATATATATATATATATATTTATAGTTAGTTAGTTAGTTAAAATCCATAACTTATTACAAATCTTACTAGCTGTTCTTGTCCCAGATCGTTTTTTTAGTTATCCGTAAATATTACCAGAAAAAAGCTTTTTAGCACGATATAAAACACTTTCTTTAAAATACTTGCAAACAAAAACAAAATAAATTACCATCATTATCCAAGAGTCACAGTAAAAGGCATATTGCCGTTTAATACTTTTTGCGAGGTCTATTTTCTTAGCTTGGCTTGGCTATGAGCCAGGCGAGGTAGTTTTTATTTATCTTATTTGCTCGATTTCTTTTATTTTATTTGGAATACTTAGTAAATGTCTTATGAGTATAATTTATCCTATTATTTTTCAGCATTACTTGTTAAAAACAACACGAAAATAAAGTTTTACCGTCGGCATATCTAAATGGACGGCTAAGATTAGCGAAAACTATAATAAAATAATTAATAATATAATTATTAACTCAACCGAGAGGATGCACCTGGGGAGCAATGGGATGCAAGAAACAATTGATTGTTGACTCTGTCATATATAGCCAATCCTGTACCAACTGAAGAGACCTCTTTACTGCATACGTGGATTATAAGAAGGCCTTCGATTCAGTGCCACATGAGTGGCTCAAAACTATATTGAGAATGTACATATAGGATCGATAATAATTTTGTTTCCTTTTTAGAACGCATCATGTCAACCTGGAGAACTAGGATTCAATTGAAAGTACCATCGAAACTAATACAGTCCCAATACGAAGGGGAATATTTCAAGGGGTTCACTAAGCCCATTGTGGTTCTGCCTTGCAATGAACCCACTGTCACGCCATTTGAACTCCACCAGATACGGCTTTAGTATTAGAAATAACAACGAAGAGGATATTCCAGCTGCAATGGAAGCAGATCAAGCATACAAATACTTAGGTATGAAACAAACAAAACAAATTGACAATCGCACTGTGATGGCCAAATTGACAACCGAATTTGTCAGGAGGGTGTTACGAACTAGTCTAAATGGTAGAAATTTGTTTAAAGCACCCAACACGTACGCATGCTCTGCGCTTAGTTACTCTTTTGGAATTGTAAAATGGAGCAGGACAGACATAGAAAACCTACAAAGGAAAATAAGAACACTCTTAACAGAAGCACACAAACACTACCCTCGGAGTACTATTGAACGTATAATGCTTCCAAGATATCAAGGAGGAAAAAGATTGGTAGATATTGGTAAGCAGCTCGATCAACGAAAAATAAACTTACGTTCTTATTTTCACAGGTCATGGGACTCTTTCACACTATATCGAGCAATATGAGAGCTAGACGATTCAACGCCATTACAGTTGAGAGAACGTGATATTGCTTCTCACCACCGAACAGACCAAGAGAAGTTACAAGCCTGGCTACAGAAACCACTTCATAGACGGCATCCAAACGAGGCCATCCAAGACATGTCGACAATTCAGCGTCAAGCTACCGGTTTATTTCAGGACAGATCTTTCCGGAAACAGAAGGCCTCCTGTTAGCTATCTAAGACCAAGTTATTTCGACGAAGAACTATCGAAAGTTTATCATCAGAGATCCCTCAATAGAAAACGACCAATGTATATATGGCTGTCGAACATCAGAGACAATTCAGCGCATAACTGGAGGATGCCAAATATTTGCCGTAACCGAATATAAGGAAGCTAAAACTATTGCAAGTAGGAAAAGTGCCTTACTACAAATACAATCCGGAGCCTATCCTTGAAAACAACGAGTACAAGTTATATTGGGACCGAACGGATCTAACAGTTGCTCATAATAGGCCAGACATTATACTTTCTAGGAGAACTACACTGATTAATATTGTTATATCTAATAACAACAACCTAAGACCAAAATACAATGAGAAGATCGCCAGATACAAAGATCTGAGGTGCAAATCCGAAGACAATGGGCAATGAACAGCGTCCAAACGATTCCCATAATACTATTAACAAATAAAGTGATACCAAAGAACCTTCTGTAGAACATCAAGCGACTGGGCCTTAGCGAGTATCTGTATAAACCGATGCAGAAAGCAGTTCTCCTTGCAACCACACGGATCATTGGACAGTTTGTAGGAAGTACAGAAGATCACGCCACAGAGCTTCATACTTTTGGTACCTTTGTATATCTGGTATGAGTCAATAATCCCTGGAGGGAGTACGAATCCATTTGGTTTGGCTTGTAAATCTGATAGCTATTAATAAATAAACCTTATATATATATATATATATATATATATATATATATAAATCCTTAAACTTCATACTTGAAATTTTGATATGGTGTTGTTATATTTTTAAGTCATTCCCTTACCTGAAAGTATAACAATATCGAATGTCGGAAATATTATCTTTACTATGGGTTATTTCACACTAAAAAAGTGTTAGACAAGACTATTTACTATAAGCATATGTTAGTACCCACCAAAACATTTAGACTATATCGAAGCCATATAACTTTTCTTAAAAAAAAATAGATTCAGATATTTTGATTGGTTCAAAGGTGTAGTTAAAATATACGCCTCTATAATTTCACAGTGACATTTACTTTTTGTACTCCGGTATTCGATTGCGCCTACAGCGGTAAATTGATAACAAATTTGATCGACAGAATCTTAATGAAGTTTTAAAAATAGTTTAGCATCTACCGGGTGCTCCAAAAAAGCGTAAAACATACTTTTATTTTTTTTAACTGGTAATGACCTACATTTTTTTTTATTGAATTTGAAGTCTCATTAAATCCTTCCGTCAACCCTGAAAATTTCTGTCTTAAAATGCAGCGTTGTCAAATTATTAAATATTAAATATTTTTGGCCGAAATCAGTATTTTAAATATTTATACCCACACCATGGTTCTTAACTATTTTTATAAAAATTTGTGACTTCTAGCTGGGATCATTCTATCTCAGTATACAGGATTTAAATTGTTATTTAAATATTGCTATTTTTAATTTAATTTTATGTATATATATATTTATATATATATATATATATATATATATATATATATATATATATATATATATATATATATATATATATATATATATGTATATAAAGTACTGAGAAAGATCTGCGATTTGATAGACAAATGATGTAAAAATGATGTCTACCATGTAGTAGTTTTGCGATGACTGGCGAAGATCTCATAGGAGCACCATCTGTCAATAAAAGTTATTTTTATAGGAAAAATACGTGTTTTTGAGACAAAATCAAGTCCCTTTTGATGTTCCGACTAGCAAGAATGTCATCTATTTACAGTTAAATTTCTTGAAGTATGCTGAACAGGTGATCTTACATATTTTATGCCAGGTATTTTTCCAGTTATTGAGTAGGTGAATCTACTGCACTTATTATGGATCTTATCGGTGTTCCTGCTTTATGAATCTTTGGTAGTCCATATAGTTTTTGACATTTGCTTGCTTTAGATTTCATCTCCTAGTTTGGCGGTTTTAATTATGTTTTTTGTCGTTTTTTCGCAGTATGTAGTTGGATCTCTCGTAACTTGCTTGTAGGTGTGGTCTTGGCGGATTTCTGCGATCTCAGTTTTGTATTGTTCTGTGTTAATGACTACAGTGGCGTTCTTTTTGTTTGTTGGTAGGATTATGATTATTTTGTTGCTTTTAAGATTGTTTAAGGCTTTTATTTCTGAGTGTTTTATGCTTTGTTTTTTGTGGTTTGTTAATTTTTAGCACACGAGCTACCTCTGACTTCTGTGTAGCGTGGCTTCAATATTGGCGATAATGTCCTCATTTGGTATGGTCTTTGGGGTTACTGCGTAGTTGAAGTCTTGTTTTAGGACATGTTTTTTTGTCTTCCGAAAGTTTATGAACGACCTTGTGATGTCTGTCGGTTTGGTGAGGAATTTTTTTTGTAGTTGGACAAATTTCTTTATTGTTCGTTAATTTTGTAGTCCATGTCGGTTTCTTTTCTCCAGGAAGAAGTTTTAGTCACGTTATCCCAGAGTAGTCGGTAAATCTATCTGCTTAGCTGTTTGTGTAGTGTCGTAGACAGTTTTTTCTGTTTCTGCAAGTTGCTTTTCCTTTTCTCGAATCTATTCCCGTAGAAGTGCTTTGCTTGTGTTCCTTAAAATGGTTTCCATTTTTCTAGTTTTGAGTAGGTATGATAGTTCCATACAAGTAGGTAGGATGTTATTATCTCGATATCTCATTAGGAATGTTATGTCGCAAGGTTTCCTCCCCGTAGAGATGTATAATGTTGTAACCTAGGTTTTCTCGAATGGTAGAATATGCACTAGTGTGAACGGATTGAAAACCAGAAAACCGGGAAAAAACACCTAAACTGCCTATAACCTACACATACAACTAAGCAGACAGATTCACCCGCTACTCTGAGATAACGTAAACATAACTTTCCTCCTGGAGAAAAGAAACCGACATGGACCACAAATTAAAGCGCAAAGAAGAAATTGCCAAACTACAACAAAAAAACTCCTCACGAAACCAAAACCGAGAGATTTGACAAGGATCGTTTATAATATTTTCAATACCAACTTTCGGAAGACGGCAAAACAAGTTTTCAGTAAAGTTTCAATTACGCAGTAACCCAAAGACCATACCAAAGGAGGACATTATCGCCAATATTGAAAGCCACGCTACACCAGAAGTCAGAAGGAAAAGCAGAAATAACATGACCGGAGGTAGCTCGCGTGCTAGGAACCAGCAAACCATCAAAACCAAACATAAAACGATCAGAAATAAAAGCTCTAAACAATTTGAAAACAGAAAAAACATTATCATCCTACCAGCCGACAAAGAGAACACACTGTAGTCATGAACACAAAAGATTACAAAACTAAGATGACAGAAATCCTCCAAGGACTACACCTACAAACAAGTTACAAGAGATCTAACTACGTACCTCGAAAAAATGACAAAAAATATGATCAAAACCGCCAAACTAGGAGACGAATTCGAAAAGCTCATCGTTCCGCGGAAAAAGCAAGCAGATTTCCCAAAGTTATATGGATTACCGAAAATCTAGAATGTACAAATACAAATAAGACCTATAGTAAGTGCAGTAGATTCATCTACTCAACTGGAAAAATACATGGTACAAAATATGCAACCAGCGACCGAAATTGGCAGACGCATCCCTGAAAAATTCGGATCCCCTGGTCAGCATACTTCAAGGGCTAAAATTGCAAAAAGATGACATTTCTGCTAGCCTGGATATCAAATCCATGTATCCAAGAATACCAATTGACGAGGCTCTACAGTAGATAACTATAAACGAGGATGTTCCCACATCACTTCATCGACATCTCGAACACTGTCTCAGAAACCACATATTTTTCCTATGAAAATAACTTCCATCGACAGACAGAAGGTACTCCTATGGGATCTTCGCTATCACCATTCATCGTAAACCTTTTTATGAAATATTTCGAAACAGAAGCCCTAAGGGAAAACGAAAACCGAACCATCCCATAAAGCACTATAGAACGCGCATTATCAGAGAAGCTCTCAAAATAGAAAAGTACTAAAAACCTCAACAAGAAAAATGATGCGCAAACATCTCATATACATGGAAAGCCCTCATCAAAACCCAGACCAAAGATAGAAACAGGACAGCGAGCTGAGAGGAGGGCGAAACGTTATTCTATAGACCAACGAATTATAGAACCGGGAAAAATACCAGTGCACATTCCACCGTCAAAACCTACGTTACTATATTTTTTTTTATTTTGTCTTTTCTTGAGTTTAGGTTCTTTATTTAATAAAAAATCCAAACAATTGACGTTTCGACTTTTATTTTAGCAGTAACAGATATCAAATACCAAGAAAATTCAAGAAAAATTAATTAGTAATCATAAAAAACATAGCAATAATCGGTCCTTAAAAATCCAATATGAAACTTAATAATAGACTAACGGAGTCAATTTAGGCATTAATGAGATTTACAACAGTATACTGTGACCAGATTCAAATTAGATTTAAAGCTTATATCTTAATAAATCAAAAATCTATGAAAGATTGTTTTAATAAATTGTAATTAATGGATCTTATTCGATGTTGTTATTATGGTTAACAGAATTTTCTTGTCAGAATATGCAGAACTGATAAAAACCCAGTCTTCAGGTTTATCTCTGTAAAAATAACTCAAAAATTCCAAACAGGTAAAATATATAGTAACTAATCAACTAAACTCAATTACCAGGATAGTAAAAGACTTTTTAGCCCAAAATTCCAAGGATGTCTAAAATAAATTGAGATGGAAAAATACTACAGTTTCTTCAGGCGAATAAACAAGAAAAGAGAAAGTCAATGCAAAAATGGCCTCCATACTTGCACACTGCGCTTCTTCTTTCAAACGTCTAAAAAGAAACTTTTAGGGATGACACGTTTGACAGAAACGATAGCTCAGAAATGACCTTGAGCAACAACAGTCCGCTAAAATAAATTTGCAAAATGAGCCAATCCATTAATAATTACATTTTCGGCTCAAAATTAAATAAGTAACCCATCAATTACTTACTTTTTAAATTAAATGAATATTTTCCACCAGCCGGTACCAAAATTGATGCAACTCAATATCATAAAACTGCCAAAAGTAATTTTTCGGTTAACGGGGCGAAATATCCTATAAATAAAATTCGAAAGTGACATATGACCCTATCCTAAGAAAATAAAATTTACTAAATTATTCAAAATGATTTCAACATCCCTGTCGTAAGAAAGGATAAAGGAAGAATTTCATTCGAATAGTAGTAGGCAGGAAAACCGAGATTTATCTGAAAAAAAGAAACAGTCATGCACAAGTATACTAAATACCAAGTATAACGACAAAAATAATGGCCGAATTGTTATCCAGGTGTAACTTTTAATAGTTTGTTATATATGTAATTCTCCTTTCAGGCAGAGAATATGAAAAATATATGTACAAACAGTTTATTTCCTACAAATATCGCTCTGGTCCTCTCTCCATACGCGTTTCGATTACCTCATGATCTCGTCAGTGCAGCTGTATCGGACCGAGAGCAACATTAGCAGGAAACAACTGATATATGAACCAT